>ML682018.1:18231891-18256797 GCA_007922195.1 Podocnemis expansa
AAGTCCACAAATAGGAAGCACCACAGAGTTAACATAAATTATGCTGAAAAATCAATATTGTTTCCTGATACGCCAAGATCAAGTAGGAAGTGATGTACCTGACAAAGAAGTCTTATCGTCTATCTAAGCTGCTTCATGACATTAGGGAGGTACGTTAGGAGGACAACTTCTGCTCCCCTGCTGCACTTTGCTTTAATGGGATTAAATATCTTCACTAATGCAGAAATATCTACTTTTTTTAAAAACAATTTTTACAGAATAGACTGGTTGAGATCAATCTTTGGACCTAGAACAATGACCACAGCATAACTTTTTATTTGGTCTAATGGGTTTAGAGAGAGATATTTGTAGAATTTTGTTTTTAATTGTCCTGAGCAACTCAAAACCAAAAAAACTTGTTCATCACTACCCCAGGCACAAATTGCACCAAGGTACTTTACATTTGTTTTGTGGCTTAAATATCAATACTAAAACACCATTATATTTGAAGGCAGCTTTATTTTTCTTTGCAGTCACCCATTCTATTTCTAGGGGCAACATTTCATTAAACGTAATATGTGTATTTTCAAGAGAAGGAGGGGCCCCCACATATACCTCAGAACTCAGAAATGGAATATTAATGCATAAAGCACAATATTTATTTTAAGGTGACAAAAGGAATTAAAAAGCTGTATTGTACAGTTCAAATAGTAGCAAAAATTAACCATTGGCACAAATATAAGAAACAAACATTTCAGTACAAAATAGTGTAGGAAACTTGTAAAAAAAAAAAAGTCTCGAGAAACCAAAGTGGAAGGAGAGTTTTTCAAAGAACAGCAGCATTTTCTTCACATTTTCTACCTTTTGTGCAAATGCAGCATTTACAAAACAAGAGGTAAGGGACCAGAATTTAAAGCTCCAGTTCCTTTCTTTTGCAACCTTTGCATCCTTCCAGATTCAGCAGTGTCCCTTAAACCAAAATTGTATTTTTGATGGCAATCACAGGAGAGAGCTAAGTGTTAAGCTCATGCATTAGTTCTAACAGGCACCTCACGCTAGGGTTGTCAGCTTGTCAATTAAATCATCAACAGTGTACACAAGAAGTTTCATGTCATCCTTCTCTTTCATTCGGTGCTGACCAATTTTGCGAAGGATAACGTCCACATCTGTGCTCAGAACCTGATCTGCAATTTGCATTGACACCTGCCATGGGACATCTTCATCCTTCATGCCATGGATAAGTCTCACAGGGCAGGTTATAGGAATAGGACTGTTCAAAAGACAGTGGTTTTCTGCTTCTTTAATGAAGTCATACGACAAACTATAAAACCCTTGCTCATTGTGTTTTGTTGGCAGCTTCCATTCACCCTTTTCTTCTATTTCTTTTTGGACCTATGCACAAAAGGCAAAAAACACATTCCAGATAAATGTTATGTACTGTTAGTCAACCAGACATCCAGACTTATTAACTCCGCTCTTTGTAGGGTGCTAAAAATAAAAATGAGAAGATTTCTTATAAACTATAAACTTAGCCTTACTTGCTGTGGTTGAAAGGAAGTGGTGGTGATGTACGTGACCCATTCCTGTAATGCCCCTCAACATCTGCATGAGAGCTGCAAAGAACCTACAAAGTGATCTATACCTCCCCCTCTTATAAATTTCAACAATTCAGGGCTCACGCACAGCAGGCACCTCAGCCATCACTAGCCAAAAGAGACTGATCAGCCTCCTGCAAGCCACAATTACTTTTAGTCCTTGTGAAGCAAACCAAGATGCTGAAGAAGTCACAGACTACCATCTAAAGACTCACATGGATTAGGGGTATTCCACTCATCAGCTTCTAAAGATTTGCCATGAGCTGTCTCCTCTATCACATCTCAAAAACTTCCCCTACCCTGAGACCCCTGCACCCTCCCAAGTCTTCAAACTTCATTTCATTTCTTTGGAAACTTGTGAAGAAGTCACCAAGGAAGGGGACCAGATAGGAGATTAAAAAGGGGGTAGGGTGTGGAGGGAGATGATAATCTGAGGCTTTCTTCCCTCCCGGGGAAATTCCTTGAGCATGCAGCAATTGAAGCTCACAAGAAAAAGAGAGTCATTTAGGAAGCCCATCAAAACCAAAGACTCCCTCCCAAAAGCTTTTTGGTGCACCTCTGATTAGCCCATGTTACCAGCCTCAATGGGCTCTTATTAAATTTTCAAACCAGCATTTTTGTGCTTTTTTCCATGCTGCTGGTAAAAATCACAAAGCTACCCCATTACCCTTTCATAAGTCCTCATCAGAAGTCTTCTTTGCCACAATGCCTCTCTTGACAACATTTAGGTTGCTGGTGTGATGAAACTAGCATCTATTATGCTAACTAATATTTTCTCTTTGTATTCTCTCCATCTGTATCCAAATACATCTAACAAGACATCATCTGATTTTGTTTAGGGCAGAGATCATCTTTCTGTTTTGGGTTTCTACTGTCCCTAGCACAACAGGCCCTAGTCCAGTGGTTCCCAACCTTTGAGTATAAGGACCCCTTTTTAACGTCAAAAAAATCTCATAGACCCCTTTGTTATTGGGGACTGACTGCAGGCAGCAGTGCTGGAGAAGGGCAGTGCAGGCCCTGGCTCCTGCCTGTTCCCAAGGGGTAGGGATTTATCCAGGGTGTGGCTACTCACAGCAGGCAAATACAATTCATTGAGAGCAGAGGTTTCAAACTCATTCAATGTTGGGGGACACACTGGAAGGCAGGACGCCTGTTGTGGGCCATGTGGCAGCATGGGCTCCCCAAACTTTTCCCCTTCCATGTTCAGAGTGACATAGGCTCCCCTTTCCCCTCCCCAACCCCACAGGCTCTCCCACACTTTCCCTTTTCCCTACCCTGTGGGCTCCCCTTTCCCATGCTCGCTGCCAGATCCCCTTTCCCTTCTCCTACCTCCTGGCAGCAGGCAATCAGTCTCAGTCACAGGCAGCCAGCCTGGGCTCCTGCCTCTCCCCCTCCTAGCCCATTGACTGTCAGTCATTCACAATGCTGACCTTTGGTGGGCTCAGTCCCAGCTGGTCTTTGATTGGCTTGCTCCCATGTGGGCCCCAATCACTTTTTCCTTTTTAATTTGTGATTCGTGCAATGTGCTGTCAATCAAATTAGCAGGCTGACCAATCAACAATGAACAGTTGGGATTGGGGGCAGTTCAGTGGCTCTCTGGAACTGGCCTGGCATGCTGTGACTGGGACTCTGATTGGTTGGTAGACCACAGCAGAGCTAAGCTGGATTGGCTGGAATACTTCCTTTGTTCCCCTGTGCTGTGACTCAGATCACAGCAGTAAATCAGAAGCGTACCTAGCCCTGCTTTGCTGGGAGTCTGTCTGTGCAGCACACTGCTGCAGACAGCTTCAAGACACAGCCCAGGCAGCAGCTCTGCTGGCTGGATCAGCACCTTTGGCAGGCTGGATCCCCCCCATCCAGGCCATAAATTTGACACCCTTGATTTAGAGCCCTCTCCAACATGGATTACTGGCCAGCAGTGGCTGGGGCTGGACATATTCACAGATCCCTTACAATAACTCCAGAGATCCTTGGGGGTTGCTGGACCACAGGCTGGGAAACACTGCCCTAGTCCACAACTAGGGTCCTAGATGCAGTGGTAATAAGATGACTTCATTTTAGCTTATTCTGCCAATTTCACTCTAGAATTTTAGTATTTTTCAGGCTGTTAACTCAATGTCAACTTTTGCAGTCCATTTAGCCATAAGGTATATAACGAGAAATTTCAAAGATATTTCACACCAACAAATTTACAAAATCTTTAAAAGAACATTAAGAACCCTATATATTTTGGCTTAACCAAAAAGCCAACTGTTATCACTTACCTCAAGAGGAAGTCGTTTAAAAGTTGTTACAAGGAAGTCTGCTGCTACAGCTACTCCGACCACAGCTGCCACCTTTTCTGGACGTGATATTGCTGCATGAAGCATCAGCCACCCACCTAAGCTGGATCCCACCAGAATCTTAAAAACAAAAAACAATACACACTAAATGATTTCTCTGTCCAGATTACCAACAGACTTTTTCTTTAATAAACAAACCAACCAACCACAACACACATACTTTCAATTCTGTTTAGCTACCAAAACCTGGGGTATAAGCCTGCAGTCTGTATCCAGGCAGAACTGCTGCTACCTCTGTGGGAATTTTGCTGTGGTATCTATGCAACAGAAAGCTAACCACTGACTTCTTGACTGCATTCCAGTTTGACTTTAAGTGGTTTCTCAAACTGTTTCATTATCTAAACTACTTTATTTTCCACCTAGTTTCTTCTACAATGTTACATCCATTGGTATTACCTTGTTAATCAGCACCGATCCACCTGGTGATTGATATAGGTTGTTAATCCATTTGAAACAAATCATACTAGAAATGAGTACAAGGTAATTTATATTTTTTCTTTTTCACAGAAAATGCATTTACGAGGATCATTAAACTGCATTTTTGGCTATATAAACTTTAACGTAGGACAACAGTTTATGCTAACTTTAAAAATAAAATGTAACCTGGGGTCCATCTGTAAGTTCATCCAGTACAGACAGAACATCCTTCTTCCATTTTCCAAGTGTACACTCTTGAAGATTACCATCTGAACTTCCACATCCTGTATAATCAAACCTGCAAGTTAACAGTTGAGATAAAAGTTTTTAATATTACTTAGAACACAATCCGTACCAGACCGCACCAACACAGAACAACAATATTTTTGATTGGTATACAGAATTAAACAATTGCAATTAAGAGAACATAGATCACATCATGGAGATTTGTCAACATTTCAGTTAAAAAAAAAAAAAAAGGAAGTTACTGTCTGGTGTCAAAAAATACAACAGAAATGTCTGAGTGTGAGATAGCTAGGGGATGCAGTATGCATCTATGTACTTCCTAGCTCTTCAAATCAGAAAGCCCAAAATTTAACCCCTTGAAGCACAAGTCAAATATGTACTTTTTTTTTTCATTTTTAGAGTTAATTGACGTCAAGGTTAGAGTCTCCTTCCTATGCTGGACGTGTTTCATGCCCTGTCAGGTAGCGAGATTATACATGCTTCTCATTCCTTCCCAGCCCACCTTACTGGGAGAGGAAAGTTTTCACCTTCACCATCACTCCCCCCCTGCCCTGGATAGGAAGCTGTCTCAGAACTACTGATGCTATGAGGAACTGAAGATTGCAGCCAAAGCCTGGCCTGAAGCCACAGTGGGAGTCAGAATCTGAGTTGCTGTGTTCATGCTGCTCTCTGGAGGGGTTTTAAAGGGCTGCGACCTGTGTACCAAAGCAGCCCAAACTTCTCCTGTGGCTGCACTCCCAGATCCTGCCAGCACCTCTGGAAGCACAAGCGACAGGAAAGGGAAGGGTACTGTTAGTGGGTTGGCACCAATCCCCTGCCATGTGCTGCCTCTGGAGCATGGCAAGCAGCATACTGAGCAAAGCAAGGCCTGAGGAATAATGCTGAGGGCTGAGGCACATGGTGGCCAGAATGTGGAGCAGGACCCCAGATCAGCCCAAGGGCAAGAGACAGGAATAGGGCAAGAAGTTGCTTGCAAACCAGGCACTGCTGCCAGGTGCCACCTTTGCAAAGATCTCTCTTGGCCTCAGCTGAAAGACATTGAACGCAGGGTACTGTACCATAATGTTTTCAGTTGCAAACAACCTGCATTCCTGAGGTGTTCATATCTTTGAGGATCTACTGTATCTTTGTTCTAACAGGAGTGGTGGGCTTTGTAAAATACTAAGCTTATCAACATAAAAATGAAAAAATCTTACGAACTGGAGATTGTCACTTTTATAATGCTTAATACATACAAACTGAATAGTTACTACATGCTGAAATCCCAGTCCTTCCAGGGGTACTCTGTAGGCGGACTCCCGTCTAATGCCCCTAGATTTGGGCCTTATGACAGAGCTCTCATCACAGTGTTCCTGTAGCATGCTGTCAGTGATGGCTCAACGGCTAAACCTAATGAATATAGATTAGTGTCTGCTGGTCAAGTACCTTGAGTGGGATTAGAGGCAAATACCTATTTATACCCACTGAAATGAATTGCAAATTGTAGCTGAGCCCTTGGCTCACAGGAAACTATGCAGATCTCAAGCCGTTGATGCTTTGTATGTCAAACTTTAAGATGCAATACAGGCACAATGCAATATTTGCTCCTCCTCACCCTGCTGCTTGATTGTTTACTTCTGGTTTCATCCGGTTTTCAGTTAATCAGTTCATAACTCTCGTGTTCGTATCTGAGGTTCTGCTACAATTACGTGAGTCACGTAAGTGTCTTGAAACATTCATTTTACTGATTTAACAACCTATGCATAGAATAGATCTCACATACAAATTGGTGGTAATACCATCTTAAGAGTCAGATGTTCACTCTTATTTTGTGCTTTAGATCAGGTAACAATCTAAATTAACCACCATTACAAGGCAGAAGTGGAGGAGGAATCTTCAGATATATCTTAGATTTATTTTCACGGAACTGCTTGTATAATTCGTGCTAGTTTCTCTAAATAATCTTCTTGCTTGTTACCTTACAAAAGCATGACCAAGAGATTTGCAGAAGTCCTCCAGTGCAACTGCTTTGTGCCCATTCATGTTTGAGTTAAGGCCAGGGAGGAAGACAACACCTGGGTTCTTGCCTTTTATTTTATTATAAGCTAGATTTGGAAGATCAGGACGACTAAGGAAACTGAATGACGACTTCTGTCTGTAAGCTTTAAAAAAAAGAGAGATAACATTTTACATTTTATTACGAACATCATTATAAATATAGTACTTAGGGTACAACAAACAACATATTAGCAATCATCTTAAAATAAAACACTGAAGTTTAAGTAAAATACTAACTTCCAAACTCTGTTGGAATTGATATTCAATCTATTATGACAATTCCAAATCTTCTGGGATGAAACAGCTATTTGGGTGCAAAAAGCAAGACGATATTCAACTCACAGTGCCAGTGTCATCAGTTCACTCTAATCAGAAAGGATGACTGACTAACCTTGCCAGTTTTTAAAGCATTTGCACACAAATTAATGTTAGTCTTGATTTGTTACCCATTTCACATTATCATTAGTTCACCATTATTTACCGTATATACTTGGGTATAAGTCAATCCAGGCATAAACTGACCCCCCCCAAGTTCTGAGCCCAAAAATGGGGCAAAAATGGGTGACCTGGGTATAAGCCGAGGTCTCCTTTTGGCCTTGGTCCCTATCCCCCACACCCAGTGTTGCTGGCTTCCTCTGGAGTTCCCAACAGCTTCCCTAACCTCCAAAATCTCTGCTGCTGCTTTTCCCTTGCCCCACCCCGCGCTGTCCATTCCTCACTCCCATCACCCCCACTACCCCCCTGCTCTGCCCTTTCCTCACTGCTGCCCCCTACCCACTTGTTTCCTGCTGTTGCCCCCCTGCTCCTCCCGCTGCTCTGCCCTTTCCACTGCTGCCCCCCGCTTGCTTCTCAGTTCCCTGCTATTACTCCCATGTTCCCCAACACCCTTTCCCTGTCACAGCTGACCCCTGCTGCTGCTCTTCCTGGCCTCCCAGGCACCCCCTCCCCAAATCCCCAGGCCCTGTCACCACTTCCCTGGGCTCCCCAAAACCCCTGGGCCCTCCTGCCACTTTCCCTAGACTCCCCGACCCCCCCCGCCCGGTTCCTGCTGCTGCTTCCCTGGCCTCCGTGAATCCCCCCCCTCAGTTTCCAGGCTGACTCCCCCCCCCGCCTCCTTACTTGGCTGCTCCAGACACTGGGGTCCCCTCCTTACTCCAGCCCCAGCCCCCACTGACTGCCCAAGATGGCCAGCCGGCAACACTGGGGCTCCAGCCTGCCGCACAGTCAGGGAAACTGCTAGGCTGGGGCTGTCTACCGTATTCTCCTGTGTATGAGCCGAGTGCCTGTTTTAAAGCCAATTTTCAGGCACAAAAATCTCGGCTTATACACGATGATATATGGTACTTGTGCTTCTTTACCATTTGCCTCACTGCTAGTCCAAAGTCGTATGTTTTTCAAAATTAAGAGAAGTTACTGTTACAGGGTTACCATAGGTGTGAATGAGCTCCTGAGTAAATAAAACAGATCTCTCTCTCTCAATATATATTAAATCAAAGGCACCAATTCTTCACAGAAAACTACAAATCCAGCCCATCTCCTGCCTCCAGTCCTACTCTACTCAATGTTAGAATAGGTTAGTGATGAATTGGGAAAAGGTGAGAACCATGAAACAAACTTCGGATTTTTCTACCATAAGAAAACCAGTACATGGCAGTAACACAATTTCTGTATTCTTAAACCCAACACAAATTCAGTAAGTAAAAGGGTAGTCAACCTTTAGTAGTGTCCATTATCATCCCAGTAATGCCAAATTGGCCTGTAGACTATCGCTAGTTAGTTTGGTCCTTTTCAACTTATATTTCAAAATTAATGGGACAATCAAAATTTTTACATTAAAACAGATTTTTTCAAAACTGATAATTCCATCCTAAATTGCTGCTACTTATACAGTCTCACCAATATCAATCTGTAAGGAATTTCCTCTTTTCCAGCTCACTAATTAAAAAGAATTTCACCTACTAAAATCTTTGGACACCATATTCTCAAATCAAGCAAAGTATAAGTTTTCATTGCTGAGAACAACTCTTGTAAATTGTCATTTTTCTAAAATTTGCTATTCAGGTCTTCATTTGCATAAAATGCACTTCTATAGCTGATGAAATGAAGCTGAAGGTGTGAATTTCTAGCAGACATCTGAAAACAATACATGAAACCTCTTTTACAAATAAGCAAATATTAATTTTAAATTAAAATATGCTTTGATATTTGTGATAAACTTTTTTCCTCCTTACATATCCAGCACATTTAAAGTACTTAGATTAAAAACCTGTAAAATCCTGGCCCTCCCCAAATTAACTGAATTGCCATCCAAATAGAGCTAATCATAAGTGAAAAGTAAATGTAGTAAATAAATGCACTGTTCATTTTCTAACATAATAAAAAGGTAAAATTAACATTATATATCTGTTTTGACTGACTGTATATAGATAGCATGCCCTCATGATCAGCAAACACACCATATTTAGTATAATGGCTACATTTACTTGCAAATCAAGATGTTTTAATAGTTACAAACGGATGGGGATGTGGGAAGGAAAAAATCATCTTCCCATAGAAAAATATCTAAAATGTACAAATGCAAAACGGTACTAAAAATTATTTAAATCAAGCTTACTTTCTTTCCAATTTAAAGCATAATTAAGATCTGTGATTTAAAGTGCTTTGATTTAAAAATCAATCTGCCTGCTTTAAAGAAAAGAAACAAGTTAAAGAATTATTGAAAACTCTGACAACCTTGTTGCTTGCTTTCCTATAGCTACTTGGTATAAGTCTGGCATGGCATCAATCATAAAACAGTTAATTTGGCAGAAACAGCATTTAGCTATTTCTAGAACTACAAAAATCCTTGCAAAGTCAGTTCAGCCTGGAAGTTTGTTCTGATGAGGTAACAATTCTGATATGTGGTTACTGTTTCATTATCTGTTCACATGCTGCCTTACTAGATATTTTTAGCAAAGGATATCTATGGAAAACCCTAGAGGTTTTCCTCTCTACCACATGGGGTTCAGTAAAGGTCTTCAGAGCCTACTCAGTTCTGTAAGTCCCTTCTGGACTGAGTTACTACAACTCCAAACACCCATCACTACTAAGCCATTTAATAATACTAGTTGGAGACACGATCTAGGTAGTGTGCCAAAACAAAAATCAACAGACACCTTTCTATGTCATTTCCAATATTGATACAGCAAAAACTACCTGCATCATTCCACTTTTCCACCCCTTGCACCCCTGGGATTTTAACAGCAGCAGGTTGACTTACTGTTATCAGGAACCAATTTTGGCAGACCCCTTCTGTCATTCTGAACTTACTGATGGCCAGAAAACTACACCGTCTGTCATTAGTACTATTGCTTTTCAAGCTAGATTTGAAGCTGAGGGATCTTATTTCACTCTATTTGTATTACAGCCTTCTTCTGCTTCATCAGTTCTATTGAACATGATCAATAGCGGTCACTTTCTACATTCTCCTTTGTAATTTTAACATTCAGAGACAGTAAGGAACACTGTTTAGATCCTTGGACACTTTGGAAGAATTAAATTTTGAGCCGTGTTAGCCAAGCACCTCATTTCAAACCCTTACCCATTCTAGACCCAACCACAAGCTGCTTGTAAATGACTATTCCATCTCTTTGACCATTAAAAAATAAATAATAAAATTTAGATAAGGTAACTGTATCTGGCTGAAATAACTCTTCAGTTGCTTCAGCTGAGCAAAAATACTGACACCTGATGCTTAATTTAGAATTCAAACTTGTATTTCTCCACTAGCAACACTATAGACAGGCAACTGTCCTCTGAAAGGTGAGTTTCAATATACTTACTTCTGTACAAGGACTTCAGAGACTGAAGGCCATCTCTTACTTAAAAAGCTACAACAGCAGGTGCTTCTTTCTAGATTTAAATTCCAAATACATTGAAGCTCTTTTGAGCTTCATTTTAGTAGGAGACAGAACAGCCACATGGGCTTTCTAAAAACTAAAATCATTCATTATAAAAAATGTTCCCATATAAAGGGCTGGCTGAATAACAGAGAAAAAAATGCTTAAGAGGTACAATCCCACATCCCGTAAAAATGGTGCGAGATAGCACAGATTATCAGTAAAAAAAAAAAAAAACAAAAAAACAAAACAACACAACACACACACACACCACACCAGCGTTATTCTCTCACGAATTTACTGCCATTATGTAGTTTCCATAAGTCAACGAATCTGTTGACAAAATCAAATATTTGTTCTTGGTGAAAAAGTTACCAGATTAATTACACACAGAGAGGCAAAATTATTTTCTGGAAATACTGCCACTAATACCCTAAAAATATTTTTAAAAATATTACTTAATATTTGAAGCCAGTTTTCTTCATGAAGTTTCTCACTACTTTAGTACCATAAGAATGTTTTCAGGAGTCCAGTGCAGCCAAATAAAGCATCCTCTACATAATACTGTAGAAGATACTTCAGTTAGCTTCTCAGTTTAGCAGAAAGAACCAATCTCAAACAAATGAAGGAAAATAACTAATCTGCTGTGTAGCACAGTGGTTCTCAACCTTTTGCAGGTCACAACACACCTGGTGGCATGTCACAACCCTACAAAACACACCAGCCCACCTTCCCCAGGCCAAATCCAGCCATCTCCTCAGCTCTCCACAACACACTTACTGCTGTGGGGTGATACAGTAATGTGTCCCAGCACAGTGGGTGCGAAGGATCACATTACCAGTTAACTATAGAAGCCATATACTTCATTATATTCCTATGATTAAAGAGGGAGAGGAAATCTCAACAGTATTTTAAGGGCAATTTTACATGTCCTGTTCATACAAAATAAGTGAAACCCTCTCTCCACCATGCCCTCAATTTTTTAAGTCCAAGAAATGCTTCTTAGAAAGGGCTTTATGGATCACAGAAGTTTGTGCCTTCTTCTAAAGACTGCAGGTTTACTCCTGGTGGGAGAAACACTGCGCAGCTCTAACAGCTTCTGGTTATTACTTGACAAGGCAATGCTGAGTGAAGTGGGGCTGTAACATGGACACTAGGGGGAGTGGCAAGAAATTCAAAGACCCGTGCTTCAAACTGCAGACAAATCATGGATTCAATAGTGTACATTAAAATATTGCAATATAAAGACGGAACAAAGCCAGACAGCTAAGAAATGAGACTGGTTTTGATACCATTTTATTAAGCCATGAGGACTCCACTACTAGGTTGCCAAACACAACGTAACAGAAAGACCGGCAACTTTCCCAGCCACTGCTGAATACTGACACACAAACTGATTCAGGACTTACGATCCAAAGGGGCAGCCGTGTTAGTCTAGTTCAGTGAAACAAACAAACAAGGAGCCCTGTGGCACTCAAAGACTAACAAATGTATTTATTGCATGAGCTCTCATGGGAGAAAATCCCAAATCTTCAAAGTGTCAGTGGGATTTTCTCCCACAAAAGCTCATGCAGTAAATTAGTTTGTTAGTCTTTGAGTGCCACCGGACCCCTTGTTTGTTTTACTGAACTAGACTAACACGGCTACCTCACTGGAACTGTGCTATGTCTGTGCCAAACGCTCTCCACCAACACAAGCAGCACTTATGCTAGCAAAAACTTACACTGCTCAGGGGGTGTTTTTTTTCATACCTGTAAGAGATACAAGTTTTGCTGGTATAACTGCTAGCATAGACAAGTCCTTAAGGGAAGTCTGCACCAGACTGAGGAAGAACATCAAAGGCAATGGGAGCCCCGTGAGGGCCCAACAAGCTTAACCCTGCCACAAACCGATGACAAAGAAATGGCAGAATGGGTTATTAGACCTTCGCTCCATGTCAAAGATAGGATGAAGCCTTGTTCGAGCTGAGCCTAAGGCCTTCCTTGTGAGCCCTACCGCCCCATACTGCACAGCAGACCTGACCTCTACAATGGCAGTGAAATTCAGTGGCAGCTGATGGGAGTTACACATAGTGCACAGAGCAGCTTATATAACTCCCACTGAGTTCCTTACTCCCCTTCAGCACAGCATCTTCACTGTGCTACACCTTTGGGAAATGCATTTTCATCATTGCAGTGCTACATCACTGCTGAAGGGAGGTAATTTTGTTGGGCTGATCTCCAGCTCAACTCAACAGCTTTTAACTGGCTATGAAATCAAACTGGAAAAATCAATCTGCCAGTGGCCACTTTGTCACTGTCAGAGTAGGTCTGGCCTGAAAAACAGCAACACAAAGAAGCAAAACAGAGTGCTGAGGCAGTTTTAAAGACTAAGAAACCTATTTATTTGTTAAGATTAAACAAATTTGTTAATCTTTAAAAATGCCACAAGACACATTCCCTTGCACGTTGCAAAGTTCCAAAGGGGAGCCGTGTTAGTCTAGTTCAGTAAACCAAACAAGGAGCTCTCTAGCAGTTAAAGGCTAACTCATTTATACATGGCATGCAATGTTC
This sequence comes from Podocnemis expansa, assembly GCA_007922195.1. Lineage (NCBI taxonomy): Eukaryota > Metazoa > Chordata > Testudines > Podocnemididae > Podocnemis > Podocnemis expansa. The sequence continues at coordinate 18,244,938 of ML682018.1, forward strand.
CCTCTAATTTGTCATAGGCTGTGCAAGCAAAAAATTTCTTGTGCGCGCTAATGTTAGCACTGCTGAGTTTTTCTGTACACACTATTTTGTTGTGCGTGCGGGTTTCACAACCTGTGCACGCACATAGCTTAGAGCAAGGGTCTCAAACATGCAGCTTATGGGCCACATGTGGACCATAAAGCTATTTCCTGCAACCTGTAAGGACACTATTGTTACCAATACTTGCAATAGCATTGTATAAAAAGGTTTCAGTGGCATAGCCCTCAGGGTAACATACTAGTCCTCATGCAGCCCTCTGTGTGATTTTTGAGTTTGAGACGCCTGTCTTAGAGGGAACACAGATTGCACAGGCTTTCATAGAACAAATTCCCACTACGTATCGGTCAAAGTGGGATTTTCTCCCATGAAAGCTCATGCGCTATGCAAACTCATTAGTCTTTTAAGTACCACAGGGCTCCTTGCTTGTTTTACAAGTCTCAGACTTACATTTGCTGAACTAGACTAACACAGCCACCCCGCTGGAACTAGTGGACATCTGAAAAAGACACGGCCAGATCAGGAGGGCCACCACCTTTGACTATCAAACACGAGGGCCAGGGTTGAGCTGCACCACTCTGGGCTGAGGAACCCCTCTGCTGAGTCCCTGGGCCAGCTCCCTGGAAGAATGTTCCTTTAAAGGCCTGGACCCGCAACAGACACCCACAACAGCCAATGAGGCGGGAGGGGGGTAAAGGGAAGCCAGAGGATTGGGCAAGGGGCGGGGACAGAACGAGGCTGGCTCCGCCCCCACCGCGCGAGGGAGGGAAGAGCCCCAGGCTGTCTCTAGGCGACCCCTCCCCCGCTCCAGGGAGGGCACACGTCACGTCACTCCAGAACGCGACGAGGCCACGCCCCCCAAGCCAGGCGCAGAAAACGGCCCGCCCCACTCACCCGGCGGTTGCCGTGGAGACGGCAACAGCAGCGGCGCGCGACTGGCCTGAGCGCCGGCCACTCCGCAGCGGCACGCGGCCCAGCCCCAACGCGGCGCCCGCCGCCACAGCGCCCAAACCCCGCCACTGCCCGCCGCCATGGCCCGGCCGCGCTCGCTGCCCCACCCACTGTAGCGTGGGCAACGACTGCGCGTGCGACGCCTCGCTGTCGTAAATAGCCTTGTGCGCATGCGCTCCCGGCCGAGTGGCAGCCGGCGCCGCCCACGTGACACGGACAGCGCGAGGGTGCTGCAGGGGGCGGAGTACGGGACAGTGCGCGCGCAGACACCGCCTCTGAAAGGAGAGAATTGCGCATGCGCTTTGGGACAGCCGGCAGGGGAGGGGAGGGCATTGGCTCTCTGTGACGTGGGCGGAAGTGGCCAATCAGCAGCAGGGAAGCTTGGCGCTTCCCGGGCGGGAGGAGTCCTGTTCCACTGACTGATGCTGGGGGAGGACACGTGACAGGCCTGTGCTGCTCTGGGTCTGACACAGTGGGGTGTTGTTTATCCCAGGACAGCTCATGCAATAAAGACATTTGTTAGTTTTTATTAGTGCCACCAAACTCCTTGTTGTGGAGAATAAAGGGGTTAGCAGCTGCCCACCTTCATGCTCCAGCACATGTGCCCGCTTCCTGCTTTACGCATGTCAGCTTCACTGCAGCCTTTCAGTATTCCCGGCTCCTGCTCACTCTCGCCTCTTACTCTGCTCAGTCGCTGTCCCCTTTGTTTCCCCCACTGCTTGACATGGGCCGCATCCTGGCTGCATGGATACAGAACCCGCCACTGGCTGATCAAGAGCCTGTTTAGCAGCATTGCCTATGTATAGGGTTACCAGATGGCAGGCAAAAGGAGGACATGTTTTCCGTGTGCCAGGCATTTTAAAAACACATGACTTTGTCTGGCTTTTTACTTACAGGGGTTCAAGTATGCTGGAATGACCCAGAACACCCTGTTTTTAAGGGGAAGCATTCCTGGGCCCCCTAAAACCAAGAATATTACCTGAATACTACATTTTCCCCATGTGTCCTCCAATGTCCTCCTTTTCATACTTCCCTGTCCTCCTTTCCATGCTTTGGTATCTGGTAACCCTACCTATGTAAGACACGGTCAAACAATAAGAATTGTGTATAGGATACGCACAGCTGGATAATGGCAGGAATGGTTACTTTTTAAAATTACATTAAAGCTTGCAGATTTGGAAAGCAGCATTAAAGTACAATTTTATATACTGTCATCATCTCCCTTACTTTTTTAAGTTGCACGCTCTTTTTAGATTCTACAATACTACCTGTGTTTCATTTTCTACGGTTTCTGGCATATAGTATGTTAAATGTAGAACATGTGAACTGTAAGCTGCAGAAATTGCTGCACCTATGGTTTCTGCCATTTATAGTGCCAAATGCTTGATGTGTGAGTTGCCCATGCCATGAAAAAACATATTAAGTAAAATAATATATTTTAAGGAAAATAACAACGTACATTAAAAATAATAGACCATTGAACATAACAATGCAAAACAGAGTATTATACAATGCATTTGGCTGCAGAAATGCCAGGGTCTATGCCTAAGAGACTTGTCCCTGCCCTGGAGTAACAGTGCCTGTAAAATGGTGTACTGGGAGGCAAGAAATAACTTAGGCTGATGATAACAACACAGCATCATGCCAGGCACTTTAAGCTAGGCACATCATCCCTACCTGTGTATCGCACTCACATTTCCTGCACACCCTGCGTTTCTGCCACCTACAGTGGTAGATCCGGAAAATGTTGCCTGCAGAAATGCCAGGGTCTGTTTCTAACAAACTTATGAATACTGTGAAATAATATAACATATTAAAAATATATTGTTATGAAAACAGTAAGCCCTAGCTTGTCCCCGCAAGGTCAGTGCTCGATGTCCCCTCAGAGCTGTGCACCCACAGCTACATATACAACCCTTTGCCTGCCCCTCTGTAGTCCCTTTCACCCAACTCTGAGTAGCGGGGATGGAGGGAGGGTGCAGAATTTATGACTATGTCTATACTACAGGGCTTGGTTAAACCAGCTTAATAAAGTCTGCTTAAAGTAGACTTTATTAAGCTGGCTTAGCATACCCACACTCAAAATGCCAGGAGACTGCCCAGGTTCACACTGGCAGCTGCTAGGTTGCCCTAGGAGTGGTGCATTGTTGATATCTGATATCCTTTACTACAGAAAGTGAGTGACCACACCATCCTCCATACTGTGTGTGGCAACAAGGAGCCCAGGGAGGCCAGGGAGCCTGATCTAGCCCAGCGATGTGCCAATGCAGCACTCCACACCCTCCCTGTGTTGCCCTGACTCCTCTGGCTCTGGAACTGGTGCTGCAGGGCAACTGCCAGCGCAGGGGCAGGGTGCAGCAGTAAAAAAAAAAACAAGGAGTCGTGGCACTTTAAGACTAACAGAGTTATTTTTCGCATGGGCTTTCATGGAAGAAAATCCCATTTCCTCAGATGCTTCGAAGATGCAGCAGTAGTTAAGACTTAAACACCAGGAAACAGCACATAGAGGAAAGTGAAGTCAATTCACCTGTTATAATGGGGAGAAAAATCCATGGTCAGGATTTAACCCTGCTTTCACACAATCTAATATAAAAGAAATAGAACTTTCTTTTTTTCTTTCCATGTGCTATTTCCCAGTGTTTGAATCTTAACAACTGCTTTGATTTGCTGTTAGACTGTGACCTGATCCTATGTCTCACACTCCCCTGCATTTATTTCCTACCATTTTGTAAATTCCCCCATCTTCAAACTGTCTGATGAAGTGGGATTTTTCTCCCATGAAAGCTCATCCAATAAATAAATTTGTCAGTCTTAAACAGTGCCTCTGGACTCCTTGTTTGTTTTACAACAATATCACAGGGGTCCTTTGAGAAGGGGAGACACACAGGGTTGGTTGGAGACGGGGAGAGAAAGGCAGCATCAGGCTGAAAAGGGCAAGGGGGAGACACCAAGGATTGGGCTGCAAAGAGCAAGGGGAGACACACAGGTTTGGGTAGAGAAGGGGGAACACCCAGGGTTAGGCAGAGAAGGGCAAGGGGGGGAGACCCACAAGTTTGGGTAGAGAAGGGGGAACACCCAGGGTTAGGCAGAGAAGGGCAAGGGGGGGAGACCCACAAGTTTGGGCAGAGAAGGGGAGACACCGAGGATTGGGCTGAGAAGGAGTGAGACAGGCAAGGTCAGGCTGAGAATGGGGGAGACATGCAGGGCGGGCAAAGAACAGGGGAGATGTGCAGAGCAGGCTGAGAATGGGGGAAATGCCAGGTCAGGCTGTGATGCCTGGTCCGGCTCAGAACGGGGGAGATCAGTCAGGGAACATGGGGCATTTGACTGTGGTCCACACAGCTGGGACCGCTCCCAGCTCTGTTATGCCTTCTAGCCAGCCTCCATCCCCATGTTTTCTGTGGTTGGGAGGCCAATTAAGTCGACTTAAGGCAACTTCCCCTCCACATTGCCTTAAGTCGACTTAATAAAGTTGACTTAACTATAAACTCGACTTTATAAGTGGAAGTAATAAAGTCGAGTTTAGCTGATGGTAAAGTCGACTTTATTGCCCTCCAATGTAGACAGGACTTTGTCTAAGGGCCCTTAAGTCAACTTAAACACACAGTGTAGACATACCCTATGTGAGCGGCCCATCTCAAAGGGTGGAGAGGGCCAGCACTGAGCTGCAGCATGTGGGGCCCTGGAGCAGCCACTCCAAAGAGTTTGGGCTGCTTCACCCCCAGCCTCCCCAGGCCTGAATGGATGACCACCTGGTGAACACAGTCCCATGGTGGGCAACACCTTGTGAATACCAGAACACCTTCTCTAACTCCTGGTTATATGTACTCACTGACCCTAGAAAGGCAGGAAAATGAGGCTGAAGTGGTCGGATGAAGCTGAGGTTAAGGAGTTGGAGTATCCTCTTAAGAAGAAAACTTGGAAGGAGGCCATAGAGTCTGGGTGTGTAAAGCCCCAGATCTGTGTAATAGGGAATTGGGGTAAAAGTTTGGGTATATTACCGAGATATTTCTACATGCCTGAGTCATCATGTTTCCATGACTCAGTAGGCCCACCCCCCATCTCCAAGATGTGACAACTAGTGGGAGGGGATGGGTGAGGGCAAGAGTTGCTTAGAGGCATAAAATTTCTTTTGAAATGTACGATGTGTACGTCTCCCTGCACCCCTGTCTGGGAATGAATTGAAAATGTGAGAGAGTTTCTTCCTTAATGGAAGACTCACTGCAAGGGTGGGGTGGGGTAAGGGTATAGCGACGGATCAGCTACGGCCTCTGTTATGAACTCCCTAGCAGAAGGAAAGAGTGCAGGAATAATCCTGAATCTGAGAGCTATCAGCGGAGGAGGGATTCAGCTCAAGGAAAGGAAGCAGGACCAAGGTTTCCTGATCACCCCCCATCTGTACTAGACTGAACTCAGGAAAGAGGGGTTCAGTTGTAAAAGGTGGGGGGGGGAGCTGGCCAGTGACTGTCATAGGACTCAGCTGAGGGCAAAGGATATTATTAATGATTGGCTTACTACTGGCATTTGTGGAAACCCGTGGAGGCGAAAGGTTACACTGGGCATGAGCTTATGAGTCCCTTGAACACTTTGTGGTTCTGGGTTTGATTAAAAGAGGGCCAGCACCTTAGTTCAATGGGGGATGTTAGCCCTGTTTTTCTCTCTCTCTTTTTTTTCTGGTGGGAGACCACATAGAGATCCACCCAAACTGTCTTATCTTTGACACAGCCAGTCCTCAATTCACTTTTTCTTAAGGGGGGTGGGTTGGGCTTGCTACCTATGCGCTCTCACTCCTTTGGGTAGGGCCTCTGCAGTAGGGCTTTGTACCACATAGTCCAATACCTAGTGGTCTCTGGAAAAAAAAAGGAGGAACAGAGCACTGTAGACTGGAGGCTCCGAGGTAGTACAACCCTATCATCGCTACCATTCTACTGGACATGCCCAGGAGTGTACCAGCAGTTAGCCCACTGTTGGGGCCCTTAAATTCAGAACTTGGGTGTTTGCAACCCCAAGTTTCATCTGCCTGTGCCTAGCGGTTTGGGATTTACAGATACCCAGGGAGGGGAAAGAAACTTCACTCCAACAGGAGGCATAAGGGTTTTCTCATAAGGTGAGGGGAAAACTGTAGTTTTGTTGAGTTGTCCTGTAGCAAGATGTACGGAAGACTGGGAGCAGTCTGACAATGGACAGGAGGGTACGGCCATGCTTGAGGCTTTCTAGCTTGGACACCTCTACACTGGGCCTGAAAAGGATGTATACGGCCCAGGAATCATCTGCTAGGGTGCTTATCGGCTGCTAACTTGGAGCTCTGTGGAAAGGGGCTCTGTAGGCTACAGGTGCAAATCCGAGAAATGGCATGGGAAGTTGGCCAGATCTTGTGTTCTTAGGCTATAACCTTAATGGCCCATGGGGGGGGGGCGGTCAGAGCCCACCCCATTAGCAGTCTGAATAACAGGGTCTACATCGCTGGTTCAGTGAGGTATGTAATGTCAGGACACAAGCATGAAGGTGTTAGGTGTCCAAAATTGCTAAGTTATGTGAAGGACAAAAATATTTGTCCACACTGAAGGGAGGTCTAGGGAGCTTTTGGCATCCTGCAAGCTTTAAAAAGGGGCACCCCTTAGGAACAATGGGGTGAGTAATAGGGACTGTCAGAAGGTATGTCCCGATGTGTCATTTTGAGGGGTGGGGAGGTATCTAATCCTATAAAACCCTCGTGTATCCCATCGTCTACCTTGGATTTAATGGTCTTGATAATTCTTCTAAGGTAGAGGCCGACAGGTATAGACTTTACACTCTTCAACAGTGGAATTTAAGGGTATGGCACAGGCTGGAAACATGGCGGGGGGGGAGGCATCCTCTGCAGTGTAAAGGTTCTTAAGAATGCCAGTGGGACCACTGGCTTTCCTTGCAGATGGAGGGGAGTGCCCTGACTTATGGCCTTGCCTCAAGGTCACCTTCCCATGCAGAATAATGCACTTTCCTCTGGTACTCGAAGGTGAACCAGGTAGTAATCTTCCCACTACAGGAAAGGAGAAAAGGGGAAGGATTGCAAGGTGTTGAAGTTTTAAGTATCCTGTAACCTAGATAAGGGCCAGTGGAGTGAGGACTATAACATGGAAGATGAAGTGCCCCTTATGGGGTGGGTGTTGGTCGTAGACCAGGAAGGCAACATGCCTAGATACTTTATATCCCCTTGGGGATCCCAGGCATCACGGAGCATTGCATCCATTCTGGCCACAAACAGAGGGCCACCTTCAAATGGAAGATCCATTATGACCTTCTGGGAGGAAGGGGACCCCCTTGCTTCCCAAAGCCATGCCACTCACTGCAGGGTTATGTCTGAGGCCACACTGCGGCTCACCATGTCTGAGGTGTCCCAGGCAGGTAGCAATAAGTCCTGTGATGCTAGTCTGCCCTCTTCAGGAAAGATGTCATACTCCGCCCTATTCTCCTGTGGGAGCAAGTGTCTGAACTTATTCATAGACTCCCCCACATCCATGGCATGTCTGGCTACTAAGGCTTGGTAGTTTGCTATTCTGAGCTGGAAGGTCGAGCAAGAATAAGCCTTCCACCGCAGGAGAGCTAACTCCCTCGCATCCCTCGATACCGGGAAGGGATCGTGAGGAGCCAGCCCCGGGCCTGTCGCTGCTTCCACCATCCCTTGAGACAGTGCCAGGTGGTGGGTGAGGAAGGGGAAGTCACTTGTGGAAACCTGGTATTTGTGGCCCGCCATGTCCGATACAGGGGCAATAGATTTGGGAGTTTGCCAACGCAACATAGCAATGTCGGGGAGACGGTTGGGGTGTTATATTTGTATGTGTTTTATTTGTATTGCCCTTCCTAAGAAGTGGGAGCTTTACCTATTATGTAACACAGTTGGGTTGTGCAATACTTAGATGGACATAATGAGACTGGGCACTTGGCTGCCTGCCAGGGGGCTGGAGTTTGCCTGGATACCAGGGGCGTCGCTGGCGCTGGGCACTCCGGGGCACGGGCCCCGAACCCCAGCTCCAGTGCCCCGGATCTCCTGCCCAATCGGAGCCACGGCGGCCCTGTCCCCAGCCACAGATCCGGGGCCTGGCTGCCCGCGGCTGCGGCGGCCCCGTCCCCAGCTAGGGATGCGTGGCCTGGCCACCCGCGGTGGCGTGGCGGCACCTGTCCCTGTCCCCGGACAGGGGGCGGGGCCTGCAGGCTGGGGGCGGGGCCTGCAGGCCAGGGGTGCGGCCTGGGCCTGTGCCCCAGGTCCCTCCCCCAGCCAGCGACGCCCCTGCTGGATACTGAGTGCCATGGGCAGCAATTTGGTGTTGTGCGCAGTGTTTGTGGGGCCATGCGCACAAGTTTCTGGAAAGGGCTATGCAAATGGACAGCTTTTGTGGCGGGAGAAATCCTGGCCACTGATTGGACAGGACAGCCGAACTTAAGGACAACCCTGCTGAGGGAAAGGATTCTTTGGGGGGACTGTCCTTCAGAAGTGTTCTTTGGCAGGACTCTTGTGTGATTTTTTGGAGAATCAGGAGTTCCTGGAGCTTGGAGAGGGAGCTGTAGAATGGCTAATTCCGCCTTGGTTGCTCTGCAGTGTGCTGGCTCAGCTCCATATAGGAACTCAAGGTGTGGACCACTGACATTTGGGGGGTAGAACTTTTGGACTTTGGATCTGGCCATTGAGCCCAGAAGCAGATGGTCCAAGGTAGGGGGACTGCAGACCTGGAACCTGAAGCAGATGGGCTACAGGACCAGGACGACAAGCAGATGGTGATGTGTCAGTGCTTCGGATCAGGAACAACGCCCAGGCGGGTGAAGCACAATCGTGAATAGGCTTCGCAAGGGACACTGTGGGCGAGGGAGGGACGGTGTCAGGGCTTTTCTGTTCCTGTTTTATTATTTACCACGCGTGTTTGTTTAGGTACCTGTTAGTTGTGTAAAACTCCTTTAGTTTGGGGCCTCCCCTCTTCCTTAATAAACCTGTGTTTTTTACTTGTTTGAACTCACCTGAGAAGTGGTAGTGTTATTCTATATCTCTTAACTTGGGTTGATAGATGCCTAACGCAGGGTCCGATACCTGAGAGGGAGGTATTTGAAACCAGAGCTCCGTTATTATTATGGGAGAGAGAGATATTTTCCTGCAACAGCAAGGTCCCACAAGCTAGGATGTAAGGGCACTGTTATTGGCTCTGCTGAAGTGATCGCTGGACTGAACAAAGAATCACTAGGCCCCGTGGGAGAATGAGCCTCCATCCCCACATGAGCACAAACATGGTGCAGGAGGTTAAAATGCACTATAAGGTCCCCGGTGTAGGAGCAGGGCATGGGGTTCAGGGCTCTGTCCAGTGCCAGAGGACATGGCGCTGAGCCAAGCTGAGTGGTACTGCAGGGATCCGTTGGAAGTCGCCTGTGGAGACCATTCACTGGGTTAGTATCTATATGGCGTCAGTAGCAAGTGCCATGGACAAGGTTGTTTAGTCCCTCTCGAGGTTCCCTCATCAGGGCTCAGGAATCGAGAAACTTCATGGCTTCATGTTTGTGGTGCCAGAGAAGGCAGGGAACACAGCGCTGAGGGAAGGACTTAATGGAGCCGGGCCCTTCATGGATAGCCAGCTCAGGTGCAGGGGAACTGGGCACCGAAATCGGTGATGGAGTCAGATATCTGTCAGAGTCACCAGGCTTCTGACGTGAAGGCCAGTTTACCCCGTTTCTGGGGGGGGCATGAGAGTGGAAGGCGCCGGCAGAAGGAGAAGAGCCTTCGCTGCCTCAAAGGCCTCTCGGGTGGAAGGGACGGTACCAGATCCTGCCAGTCCCGAGGTGACCCCTTGATAGGGGATGTAGAGCGGCGACAGTGCTTCAGTACCACTACTGGTACCGAGCCCATCTTCCTTCGCTTTCTGGGAGAGTGGTGCCATGTAGGCTCCGGTGCTGAGCTGGCATGAAGTGCTGAAGGAGTCCCCAAAGCTTCTGCGGTAGACTGCTGCACTTGTTCTGAGGCCAATGCATGGCGCCTTTGCTCTCTGTCTTTTAAGGTCCATGGTTTGAAGGACCAACAGATACAGCACTCAGTGACTAAATGGGTTTCACGGTAAGCACCAGAGGCACTTCTTGTGGGGTCATCCGACGGGAAGGCCTTCCTGCAGGTAGCACAAGGTTTGAACCCTGGTTTGGCAGGCGGTGAGTGGGAGAGATTTCCTTGCTCTAAAGTTTTGCAGAAAATGGAACTGAAGAGGGACAGGCTGTGGCCATATATAGAGCCATGGGGTGACCAGGGAGCAGTGGCTGCCAGCTCTCTTTTAACAGGCTAGGGCAAAAAGGCTTCTGACCAATCGTGTGCTGTGGTATGGATACATCTAATACTGAATGTATCTGAGCAGCACTCGAAGAAGAACAAGTCTTTACAGCAGGACAAGCAATCAGGAACATCCAACAGAAGACACTTGTGCCATAAAATTTCAAGTGTTAGAATTAAAAACCACAGTAAGAACCTCCCCAAGTAAAATATTAGATCCCTGATTAAAATAACTATTTACTTATCAGAAGATATTTGCTATCAAAGTAACCACTATATAGCACAATGGGTGTGTTCACACAGCATTCTTATTTCGAAACAACGAGGTTGTTTCAAAATAAGAATTGCCATGGCCACACGACACACGGCCATTTCGAAACAAGCAAACCCCTTGTTTCGAAATGGCAGCCGTTTCTTTGAAATGGCTTAAACCTGGTTTCCCGTAAAAACAGCGTTGTTTCGAAACAGCTCGTTTCGAAACAACGCCAATGGGACATGCTGTTTCGAAACAATGGCTGTTTTGAAACATTTGACCCTTAATCCTAGGGTGCTAAGCACCCTGGGAGGAAGGGATGCCCCCTCAGCACCCTGGCCAGAGTGCTGGGGGGTGTCCCCTGGCCAGCAGAGGGGGGCTGCAGGCACCCGGGGGGTGAAGCGCAGCCATGCGCCTCACCCCGCGGGTGTCTGCAAGGGCTGCAGGCACCCGCGGGGTGAGGCACCCCTCTGCTTCACCCCACAGGTGTCTGCAGTCCCCTCCCCAAGCAAAATAGCATGTTCACACTGTGGACATGCTATTTCGCACCCTTATTTCGAAGACACTGTTTTTGTCTTTTGAAATAAGGTGTTTCAAAATAACTCTTTATTTCGAAACAGCTTGTTTCGAAACCTCTTGTTTCGAAACAAGCCCTCTGTGTGTGAACACAGCCAATGAGATGCAGCCAGGTGTGATTCAGGGAATCACGGCAGATAAGACAATTTTCTGTGTGTGCTCTCATGAGACTTTACATCCACATTGAAATTGAGAAGGGAAGTGACTAAAAAATTATTCCTTGAATCAAGTCCCCTGTAGTCTCACAGAGTGGCATATCAGAGAGATTGGAGCTGCTGGCTTTAGAAATAGGGTGCCTGTGCCTTTAAGAAGCCAGGTACTTTTCACAAGGCAGCTTGGAAAGCAGAGCCCAGTGTCTCAATAAAACACAAATTCCTGTAAGTGGAAAAACAATAAGCCCCCCCCCCCATTTCGGAAATCAGGGGAGAGGACTCTTGCTGTTGGTCACTAGTGTACCCTCTGCCCCTCTGTGGGGTGAGTTTGTGCCCTTATTCTAAGAGCTGGCAGCTCTCAGCCCAGGGCTGGATGCTGGCTTCTCCCCCACCAGTACCTGATTTGGTGCCTTGCCCCTCTCCTGCCCCTGCCTGCAAGTGCCCAACCCCCCCCAGCAAAGTCATCCCTTTTGCTGCCCCTTGAACCCCTGTAAAAAGAGGAGTGAAAACTGCCAGAAAGTAAGGCCAGAGAGCATGAGCAATGTCAGCAGAAAAGACACTGGGAATGTTACTGAGCATGCTCTATTGATCAGAGCATGCGCAGAACATACTAAGTAA
>ML682018.1:18261797-18340634 GCA_007922195.1 Podocnemis expansa
CCTTCACCGGGGTGGTATACAAAGTCTGGGAAGTTCCCCACAAGAGCAGGTCCATCCCCCCGCTTACATGAGCAAGGTCAGCAGAAAAGCCACAGGGAATGTTAACGAGCATGCTCTGTTGATCTGAGCATGTGCAGAAGATACTAAGTAACAGAGACTGTCAGACCATACTTTTTCACACTACACCAGCGCCCGGGGCAAGCAGCCCCAAAGGCACCCCCTGGGGCCCTAATCCAGGGCCCATCTGTACAGCAGCAGGGGGGGTGACCCTTCCGCACCACAGCCAGATCCAGCAATGGAGGTCCCTACCCGGCTGCGACAGGGAGAAGGGACCCACCATTGGCGGCTCTGGCAGCAGCAGGGAAGCGATCACCCCTGCCGCCTCTGGCCACAGCAGGGGGGGAAGCAATCCCCCACTGTGGCCACAGCTGGCAGGGGGGATCACTTCTCTGCCATTGCCAGAGCTGGCAAGGGCGATCGCCTCCCCACTGCACCCTTTTAAATTTGCACCCAGGGCAAAGCCCTGTTTGCCCTGCCTTAGTTACAGCCCTGCCAATTAGGCATGTGGGCCAGTTTTCTTTGAGCGCACACCCCCAGCCACCACTGACCTCAGCAAAAAGAAGCCAACCCCGAAGGACAAATAAATACAGAACAGGCTAGCCTTCATTATCTCTGAATATGTGTCTGAAGAGGAGAACCACTCTATACACACAGCTGATTGGAAGACTAGTTAGCTAAGGTCCTTGCTAATTTCAAGAACTGCATTGAGTCTATATTTTGTGGAGTTGTCAGACTACCTGTTGCTGCTTTGTGATTGCAGAGGCCACAAAATAAAGATCTGAGACTGGGATTTTCCAAATAGCTTGGATTTAGGCACTCAACTACCAATGAATTCCAATCGAAGTTGGATGTTTAAATCAAAGTTTCTTTTGAAAATGCCAGGATTGTGCCCAGGAATGGATTATCAGAGGGGCTTTAGGGGATTAATCCCTGGCCCTGGCCTCCAGCGCCTAAATCCCTGATAATTCACCTCTCCCCCACCCTGTTTAGCACCAACAGGGAAGGAGGACTTTTAGTGCTCCTATCCTGCCAGTGCTGCGGCATCACGGGGCTGGGGGTTGGGGCCCTGGGCTAGAGGTTGGGCTCTGCATGCTGCCCTGCTCCTGGGCTGGCTGGTCCACCCTTGGGGGACCTTGCCAGTGCCTACTTGCTCTACCTGGGGGGGTGGGGGGGTTGACTGGCTGACTCATGGCTGGCAAGGCCTCCACTGCTCCCACCTTGTCCTTCTAGGGTCCACCACATGCCAGCTGCCCCCCTGCCTCCCAGGCAGAGTGACCAGAGCACGGCCAGGGCAGGAGTGCCCTCTGGCCCCAGGACCCCACTCCCAGTGACAGGGGGAGCAGGGCCCAGCCTGTGCAGCCCAGGTGGGGGGGGTGACACAGTCTGGGGCAGCTGGACCCAGCCTGTGCAGCCCATGGTGGGGTGGCAGCTGGGTTAATCTGGCCTTGATTGTGCCCAACACGCACATCCACACCCACAGCATGACTTTTGAATTACAAGTCACGTCCCAATGCACTATGTTCTGCTATGACTTGCTGGTGTTCGTCTGAAGCAGGCCAAAGGGTTTGTAATTCTAGTGGACTTTTCTGTATACCTAAAGCAATAAAGTGAAAGTGTTTCATGCCCTTTAATATTTTGCAGGATGACTTACTACACCACATTTCACATTATCAGAACATTCTTTTCATTTTATAACAATACATCTCTCTGTTACAAATCCTTTATGCACCTTTGAAGAAAAATGCCATCACCCTAACATAGCTTGAGATCTGAAAAAAAGGAGGGTGAAAACCAGCGGCATCGGTGTCTTTGGGCCTGCAGCCCTGCTGGTCTCCGGCCATACTGCGGCAGTGGCAGGGGGTGGATTGGCCCAGACAGCCTGTTGTTGGGTTGGGTCCCAAGGGCAGGGCTGTGTGGTGGGGCAACCCTTTTTTCAAGGCAGCAATGGTCCTGGTGACAGCACATGGCTCAATGAAACGGGAGCTCTCAAAGACAGATTAAGTATCTGCATTGGGTCTTATTTACAGTACTCAAATAGAATAAAAGGGATGAAGATAATCAGTAATTGGGAATAATATACTATGCACATCCCTAGCTGATCCATTGCTCTGGCATTCAGGCAGAACCACATGTGTTTCATGTCATACAGGGCTTACTCCAGGCCTTCCACTGATGTTCCAGAAGGGCTCCTTGGGCCCAAGTGGCAGTGCTTGTGGATAGCTTAACTTGATATCTAATGCAAGTGCTGAACTACAGACTTGCAAGTAGAGAGATAAAATCTGAACATTTGATTTGTGCCAGCAATTCTTTAGAAGGCAGCAGCCTAGAGATGAACCCAGCTGCTGACCGAAAGTCGCCTCAAATCAAGATATCAAAACAAATTACAGGAGCCAGGGGAGAAAGCCTGCACTTCCCTTTCGAGCACTGCTCACATCATTCAGTTACAGGTGTCTACATGCCACAGCGCACAGTAGTGCAGAAAGTCTCTAACGTTAGCCTGTCAGGTCAGGGTGCACAGCCAACGCCCACTCCACGCCGTGACCGTGGCTATATAGGTAACCGTGTCCCTGACCCTCCCAGTTCCCTTTTCCACCATCAGTGTCGGTTTTGGATCAGTGTAATCTTGCAAAACGAAAGTGCCTGTCTTTTGCGTGAAATTTGAGATGCCCAGTTTCAAGCCATGCTTAGGATACTGCAAGGCTTTTCCAATGGACGACCCACACAAGAAATGTCTCACCTGCCTGGGTGAGTCCCACCTCGCGGCAGAGTGCTCCGTTTGCCGGTCCTTCAAGCGGAGGACTCGGCTGGAAAGGGAGCGCCGCCTCCTCTTGATCTCAGGGAGTGGAGCCACCACCCCTGAGACTGGCTGAGCCACTAGTGCCCCACTGGATCCCCGATCGGCCCGGGCTCAGGACTCCCACCGATCATCGGTACCAGGCTTGAAATCTCGACCCGCTACGGTACCGCCTCGGCACCAACCTGGCCGGTCACTGGGTAGCCTCTCAGCCACCCCAAGAAGGGCACCGACACAGGCAACCCCAACGACCCGCCACGGGCACTCAAATCTGGCCCCGGTGCAGAAGACGAAGAAAAGGACCAAAGCGGTGCTGTCCTTATTGGCACCGCAGGGCCTGGTACTGTCCCCCATGGTACCGCCAGCAAGCCCGGTATCGCGGTCAAGCCCAGCACCACCGGACCCAGCGCCGTTACTGGTACCGCCACTTCTGGTGCCGTTATCTCTGGTACCACCGAACCTGGTACTGCCAATCGGCAACATCAATACCAGTATCGGCATGCAGCTCTACGCCCTTCTTCAACCCAGTACCGACAACCAGCCCGACACCGGCTCCAAGCACGACACCTCCCAGCCCTCCTCCACTACTGCAGTCCGGTACAGAGGAGCAAGAAACTGCTCCATCGCTCCTCTGAAGAGCTTTCAGTACTGGGCTCACAGACATCAGGAGGAAGGTCCTCCAGATCGTTCTCCAAGGATCCCTTCCTTCCCCCACAGGAGGAGCGACCAAGGAAAAGACTTCAAAAGAGCTCCGTATCTCCAAGCGCGAGGAGGCTGCGGCCGCAGGGAAAAGAGTCCGCTCCCCGCAGGGCACCCACGCCTCTAGTGAGATCCCCTCACAATGGGTGGACTCTCGACTGGCTGAATGTGACAACAGATGATGTCTCCTCTCATTATGCTTGGTCGCCACTGCTGGAGTCCTCGGACTTTTCTGACGATGAACCTGACCCTGATGCTACACAATGTAGTAAGTCTCAGGCCCAATCCTCCTCTTCACCTGATGAGCGCCTAACTGACATGTCCACTGCCTGTGAGGGAGACCTCCGCGTCGAGCAGGACCTCCTCTGCTGCATGGTTATGAACCTAAACTTGAAGTTGTGGGTGATTCAAGAGGAAGATGACTCTCTTCGATGCATGCCATAGAGCCCCTCCAGCTAAAGTTGCGATCCCCTTGCATTCGGGGGTGTTCCGTATTGTCCAGGAACGCTGGCAAATGCCTTCCTCAATCCCGCCAGTGTCCAAAGTGGCAGACAAGAAATACTATGTCTCCCCAGAAGGGTTCTCCTTCCTGTTCCATCATCCCACACCAGGATCCTTGGTGGTTAATGCAGTAAACTAAAGGGAGAGACAGGGCCAGCTGAGCTCTACACCCAAGAACAAAGAGGCAAAGAAGCACGACCTCCTAGGGAGGAAGGTTTACTCCTCCGCTGCCCTCCAACTGAGTATTTCCAACCACTCAGCCTTGATGACGCACTACATCTTCAACCTTGGGGAGGCCATGCAAAACCTTTGCACGGCCGTCTCCGAGGAGTGCCTGAGAGACTTTGAGGCAATGCTCGAGGAAGGCGAAAGGACATCCAGGGATCCGTAGCAGCAACCTGTGATGTAGTGGATACGGCGGCCAGCACAATAGCCTCCGCAGTCATCATGCATCAGTTGGCCTGGCTCCAAGGCTCCAGCCTGTCCACGCAGATGCAGCAGATTATTCAGGACCTCCCCTTTGAGGGCCCTGACCTCTTTGCCTCTTCCACAGATGCAAAGCTGCATGGCATGAAAGACTCGAGGGCCACGCTTCAATCCCTCGGTATATACATTCCGCAACCCACCAGGCGCTCATTGAGACTGCATCAGCAACTCCAACAGCAGTTAGAGCAACTAAAGCAGCAACTGCAACTGCAGAATCAGTTTCCGAGATCCCTCCGGTTTCCCCAACATCATCTTGGGGACCTGGACAAAGACAAGAACCAATCAGGTAAAGGGGGGAAACTCAGCACTTCGCAGTCTGGGCGGCACGGAAAGGGTTCCGACCGCTCATCTGGTTGTAAACAGCGTTTTTTACGGTCACTCCGAGGGCAGCGCTCCAGAGCCCCTGTTCTGCCCCCACTGCCTCTGACACTTCACCCCCCCCCACTGGACCCACGTCACATCAGACCAGTGGGTTCTCGACACAGTGGCGCGACGATACCGTATCCCGTTCCTTTCAATTCCTCAGGATAGGAAACTGCCCCCTCGTACAGCGTCACAGAATCCAGAACTGCTAGACAGGCTTGAGGCCGAATGCCTAAAGCTACTCTCCATTGGGGCCGTAGAAAAGGTTCTCAAGTGGAAGCGCGGCAAAGGATTCTACTCCCACTACTTCCTGGTCCCCAAACCCAACGGAGACCTGTGGCCTATTCTAGAGCTCAGAACACTTAACAAATACATAAAGTTCCTCATGGTTTCCCTACCCCAGATCATTCCCTCCCTATCCCCAGGAGACTGGTTTGCAGACCTTATTTCCACATAGCCATCTGACCCCATCGCAGACATTTTCTCAGGTTCGTGGTGGCACGAAACCACTACCAGTTCACTACCTCCCCCTTCGGGTTATTGTTAGCTCCCAGGGTGTTCACAAAATGCGTGGCACCGGTCGCAGCATTTCTATGCAGGAGGGGCATAAAAATCTACCCCTACCTAGACAACTGGCTCATAGTAGGCAAGTCAAGTCAACAAGTGCAAAACCACGTCGACCTGGTAGTGAAACTGTGCAAGTTCCTTGGCTTCTGTATAAACTCAAAGAAGTCCAAGCTTTGCCCCGCTCAGGGCATAGACTTCATCAGGGCACGTTTAAATGCTCGACTGGGCATGGCATCCTTGCCCCTGTCAAGATTTTGGTCCATTTGCACCATCATCATGGAACTGCAGGCACCTGGGTTGGCTACAGTGCACCGGTGCATGCAGCTCTTGGGACACATGGCGGCTGCCACCTCGGTAATCCGAACAGTTCGCCTGCAGATGAGACCCTTTCAACTCTGGTTTGCCACAAGATTCCAGCCATGGAGAGACTATCTGGACAAGGTACTCTCAGTCCCCCAGTACGCCCTGGAGTCCCTCCAAATTTGGAAGGACCCCTGCTTCGCGATGGGAGGTATCCCGTTCAGGGAGTCCAAGCCCTCAGTGACTCTGCTTACGGATGCTTCGGACTCAGGTTGGGGAGCCCACCTACCCGGGGGCCTCTCCACTCATAGTGTTTGGAACCCCGAGGACAGACTCCTCCACATAAATGTGAAGGGACTTCGGGTTATCAGATTGGCCTGCATGACCTTCCCTGACCAAATCCACGGCAGGATGGTCCAGGTCCTCACAGACAATACAGCGGCCATGTTTTATATGAACGGGGTCTGCTCCTCGGCTCTATGCGAGGAAGCCAGCAAGCTTTGGCAATTAGCGATAGATCATCACTTTACACCGACTGCCTCCCACCTGCCCGGGGTAGACAATGGCCTAGCAGACTCACTCAGCAGGAAACCCCTTGTGAACCATGAGTGGTCCCTTCACAGCGAGATATTCTCCCTACTGATAAACAGATGGGGAACCCCCCCCAGGTGGACCTGTGTGCCATGGCACAAAATGTCCCAATTTTGTTCCCTTCGGGGTCGGGAGGAGGGTTCTCTCAGCGATACCTTCCTCCTCAGCTGGTCAGGGGCTCTGATGTACACCTTCCCACCAATTCCCCTGATCCACAGAGTACTATTGAAGGTCCTTGCGGATGGGGCACACATCATTCTGATAGCTGCGGACTGGCCCAGACAACACTGGTTCCCACTCCTGCAGGACATGTCCATGAGGACCCCACTCTGCCTCCCGCAGTGGGCGGACCTCCTAACACAGGACTTGGGTCGCCTTTGGCACCCAAACCCAGACCTCCTGCACCTGACAGGCTGGATGCTCTCTGGCTCAGCAAGCAAGAGAGATGCTGCTCAGATAGGGTTAGGAAGATCCTGGTTAGTAGCAGAAAACCCTCCACCAGGTCCACTTACATGGCAAGATGGAGGTGCTTTTCCACATGGTGCCGTGACAAGGACATAGTCCCCATCTCCGCACCAATACAGGCAACTTTAGACTACCTCCTAGATTTAAGAGAAAATGGCCTCTCTCTGTCCTCATTAAAAGTCCACATGGCAGCAATTTCGGCCTTTCACCAAAGAGTTGATGGGGCTCCACTCTTTTCACACCCCATCTCTCATAGCTTCCTGAAAGGGGTGGAAAAGCTTTTTCCCCACCTCCGTAAACCCACCTCTCAGTGGGATCTGAATGTTGTGCTACGGGCCTTGAGAGAGCTGCCCTATGAACCCTTGGACTCAGCCACTTTGCTTGTGGTGTCCTGGAATGTGGCTTTCCTGGTAGCGATCACCTCAGCTAGAAGGGTTTGAGAGCTACGAGCCCTTTCCTCTGAACCCCCATATACGGTTTTCTTTCTGGACAAGGTGGTCCTCTATCACCACCCCTCTTTCTTGCCCAAGGTTGCCTCCCAAGAAATTTGCCTGCCGGTTTCCTATCCTGACCCCCAGGTGACAGAAAACCAGAGACAGTGGCACATCTTGGATGTGAGCAGAGCACTCCTAATTTATATCGAGTGCACGTGATCTTTCCCAAAGACCTCCCAGTTGTTTGTGGTTGCTGAATGCATGAGAGGCTCCCCAGTGTCCTCTCAGTGCATCTCCAAATGGATTGTAAACTGCATCAAACACTGCTATGGAAGGTCAAACACACCTGTCCCTGTGAGAGCCCACTCTAGTAGAGCTCAGGCGTCTTCCATGGCCTTCCTCACCAAGGTCTCAATCCAAGAGATCTGCAGGGCCGCTATGTGGTTGTTGATACATACCTTCAAGACGCACTACGCCATTGCCCAATAGGCTAGAGATGATGCCGCTGTGGGCAGAGCTGTACTCAGTGTGGGTAAACTAACTCCTCCCACCATCCTTGGGTACAGCTAGCAGTCACCTGTAACTGAATGATGTGAGCAGCACTCAAAGGAGAATGGCTGGTTACTTACCAGTAACTGTCCTTCTTTGAGATGGGCTGCTCACATACATTCAGGTCCCTCCCAACGCCCCCGCTAATGGAGTTGGCAAAGGTATATGGGACTGGGAGGGTCAGGGTCACGGTGACCTATATAGCTGCGGTCGCGGTGTGGAGGGGGCATTGGCCGTGCGCCCTGACCTGACAGGCCAACACTAAAGACTTTCTGAGCTACCTTGCGTTGCGGCACATAGATACCTGTAACTGAACGTATGTAAGCAGCCCATCTCGAAGAAGGACGGTTATTGGTAAGCAACCAACCATTCTGCTGTTCCTGCCTTTTGCATAAACAAAAATTAAGGGCTAGCAATTCACACACTAAGTTTATTACCAAAAAAAGGACATTTAATGAAAAATATGCACATTCAGTGTAGGACGAAAGTACTCTCCAAAAGATAGCTTTTTATTTTCAACACACATCTATACCTGAAGATGTATTTTCCATAGTTCTTTTGTGGAAAATTTATTGGATCATCAGATTAACTACTTTTTGCATTTATCTACAATATTAAACATATGCAATGCAAATGTGTATTGTTAGGAAAAAAAGCAAAAATGTTTCAAATCAGGCCAATTTTTTTAAAAAAACAAGCATTTTTAAAAACATTTATTAAATGTCTTGATCACATCATGCATGATACAAAAATCATTAGAAAACCTGTATAACCATACATAAAAGTAAAATCAAGCTATACCACAGAAAAATATATATAAATCAAAGTAACTATTTTCTGGTATTATTTTTACGTTTTAAAATCACTAGATTACAATTTCTTCTAGCTGCAATCTGCACAGAAATTAAAGATAAAAATTATCCCTGGTGAAAACAGTTCTATCTTTCCTGATTCAGCATGTCAAATCTGGCATACATCATAACTAAAAAACAAATAATTCAAGAACAACCATGTGCATATCACAAAAACGAATTTCATAACCATTCATGCCATACAGGATTTTGAAAGTTCAACAGTTTCTACAAGCATAGTTTATTCTGCTTTCAGATTCTAATTTGTTTAAGCAAAAGCCATTTTTCTTTGCTTTGCTTTTAGCTGCTTTCTTTGCTTCTTTAATTAAATGAACAATATGGCACTTACAAGCAGAGTACAAAAATGAAGAACCATTGGAAGACTTGCCTGAAGTCCAGGTTTTATTCAGTAATAATTTATTTTTATATAATAGTCAAAGACTAGGAAACATTTTTTAAATGGGAGAACATTTACAAGAAGTATACATTAAAAATGAGGTCTTCACTGTATTTGCAGTTTAAAATTTTTATTACTGTTTTACTATGGGTTCTCACAACTTCCCTATCTTTGTGCATTACCCTATGGCATCATACAGTCAGTCAAAGTCCATGCTGATGTATACTTTAAAAAAATCTCATTGTCAGAAATCCTGTCTAAAATGAGGTGAATGTGTTTTCATACAGACTTCAGCTGGGCAAGAATTTCACCCATTGATTTCAGTGGAGTGTGCAATTAGCACAAAATATTAGCTTTCGACTTTTTACTTTGATCTCTATGGTTAGACTGAGCTGCCTACTACAGAAATTGATACAGGTTCCAGCCAGAGAACTAGTTCAATGCTTGCCAGACAGGGAATGGAGAAAATTACAGCAACATTAAGTTTGATACTCTCACCTCCATTCATTTTTACCTTTTAAAAGAATCTATCTTTATGAAGCTATTGTTTCTTTGTTGCACTTTATGTAAACAACTTTATAAATACAGTTTGTGCAATTGTAATTTAAATGTGCAGAATACTCTAACAACAGAACTATTTTAAAATTTAGGAAGAATTTTGGCAATGTTCCATTACACAAAGGTAAAGCACCGCTTACAATTAGGAATCATGTAAATCTTTCATCCTTCTAATACAGGAATCCTGTAAATCTTTGGCTCTGTAGTAATGCCTTTATCTGAACTATTAAGGCAAGAACTACCTGTATTAAAGGGCTGGTATGTCTGGTTTTATTTATTTATTTATTTTTAATAAAATACATATAAGTGAAGAAATTTTAAAAAGCCAGCTAATTACTTATAAATGTCAAATACTGCATATTCAAAATATATGCTGTCATAGCTTTCTGTTCCATTACTAAAATGTTTGCATACCAATGAGCACACACAATTTTGTAAACTGTTAAGTTTGTATTTATGAAAACATCTTCTATATAGGAGAATTTGTAAGAAATTATTATTGAATCAATATACCATACTTAAGTTGACTCGATTATCCATGTTAGAGAACTCTAATATTTCAACAATTTTAGTTCTTTTGCTACTGTAAAGATCAACTAAAATAAGCATATGGTTTAACTTTTACTTGTGTGTATAAAATCCTTTAATTGTCAGAGTTTGTGTACACATCATAGGGAGGATGCTTGTGAAAGTTATTAATATTGTATATGGCTTTTCAAGTTCACTTGCATATGATTAAATTAATGAATAAAGTTATTGCAATATGCCATGTGAATGAACTTATGCACCATTTTATTATAACATGAAGTGGGTGTAGCCTTCTGCTCCCGTAACTATAACATCCATCCATATCCGCATGGCTTCTGGCGTTGGAGCAACCATGTAATATATTCGGTCATGAGTCTTAACACTGAAAGTGAGTAAGGGGTTAGGACTCTAAAATAAAAAAGAAGCAGCAAAATCAGTAGGATGAAATGAGACCAATTTAATGGCAGTGTGTGAAGTCCTCTGCCAGCGGACTCTCAAGGAAAAAGCTAGCTGAAGAATGGCTGCTTTACACCTCATACTGCATAAATGAGCACTTGCTCAACACCAACTTACAGAGGTACATTGTGAGGATTCAGGCCCAATGCAGACACGGTGTGTGACATACTCCCAAATTAACTCTTGCATAGCAATATGTGAGAACAAGTGGTTGCTTCATCTCTAGACCGCAATTAGCTTTCCTCAGGCATGTGATATTTATGACATTTATGTCAACCAAACTAATTGGTGACTGTAGGTGTTTGGAAAATCTGAAAAGTTTTCATCAGGCTGGGGCTTTTTACGTGAAGGCATCTCAGAGCTGACCACAATACTGAGAACGTAAGAACATTTTTCTATTTCTTGAAAGTAATGAATACTATCATTCCTTTGTGTAATCGGTTAAACCACATTATTATCCCCATTTTACAGTGAGGGAAATGTAAGCTGAAGGACATATTTTTGCCCAAAACCACAAAGGGATTCAGTGGCATACCAGGGATAAGAACTCAAGAGTTCCGAGCCCCCTGGTCCATAACTTGTCAGTGAACTATATCTGTCCTGTCTCTCAATACCTTGTTTTGGAACTAACAAAATTATGTATGAGGAAAACAAGGTGAGTGAATTAAGATCTGTTATTGCACCCATTTCTGCTGGTGAGAGTTGCAAGCTTTTGAGCTTACAGAGAGCTCTTTTTCAGGTCTAGGAAAGGCACTCAGTGTCACAGCTAAATGCAAAGTGGAACAGTTCATTTACTATAAGCAGTCAACACTTGTGTTTAGCTATAATACTTTGAGTATCTTCCTCACACCAGAAGAGCTTTGTGTAAGCATAACAGCTCATCTCTCTCATAAATGGAAGCTGGCCCAATGAAAGATATTATCTCACCCACCACGAGCACTTTATCTGCACGTTCTGTGCTCTTCCATGTTTTGTGTGTGTGTGGCTTTTTTAAGCTTTAGGACACAATTTGTTTTGTCCTATCTCTGTACAGCATCTACCACATTTTGGGTGCCACTATAGGGTAATTAATAAAAATAACAAAAATTATAATGTTTACCTTATATGCATTCTTTAGATGATCATAATAGACTTCTTCAATGGCTTGGAAATATATTACTCCTTTTAATTTAGTTTCATGCTTGTCTGAAAATAAGAAAGAAACTGGATTTTGTAAACTGGAAAAAACAGCATACCAAAAAGGTTGAAGGGTTAATTTAAATTTCCATGTTCACTCTGCATTAATTAAAAATTGTATGCAAGAACTTCGTTTGCCAGGTACCCGATGGAATCTTCAACCTTGCTTTTCAGTTGGGTAGCATATTTACAGTAGGTAAATTGCACACATAAAGTTAAATAACATGTTCACTTTAATTTTTTTTTTTTTTATTAAATCATTGTTGCTGAAACATTACAACAAAAATGGCAAGCTAACAGTGATGTTCCCCCTCCCAAAGCTACTGTGAAGGCCAAAGCTAAGAGAAGATTTGATACTCAGCTTTACTTTCAGAACATTGTGTAAGAAATTATTTTATTTTTTTAAAAAGTTTTCCTATTCATTGTAATTTCTCAGAAGTTTCAAACTAAAATTTAATTTGTTACTCAACAAGACGCCAAGCATTTATGTCATTTATGGTTTTAGGCAGATTTATAACACTTTCTGGAGCAGTGATGATATAAAGAGATCAAAGAGAGGTTGAATATCATGGATGCTTTAATTAGGAGACTTTAAAGAAATAGGCTGTGTCCACACCAGGGTTTTATTTTGAAACAACAGCTGTTGTTTCGAAATAAAGCCGGGGATGTCCAAACGACATATTCTTATTTCAAAACAATGGGACCCTGTTATTTCAAAATAACGGCCGTCGTTTCAAAATAGTAAAGCCTGACATGCAATTGAAATAGCCATTGTTTCAAAATGGTTGTTTCGAAACAACACCGTTTGGACATGTTGTTTCAAAATAACGGTTATTTCGAAATAACACTTTTGTCCTTCTCTTTCCCAGGGTGCCTTCCTTTTGGTATATATTGGGTGGGGGCATGTTGCGACTCCTACCACGCTGCCCCTCTCCTGAAGCAAAATAGCATGTCCACACACTGGGCATGCTATTTCACTTTGAGGGTTTCCCTTATTTTGAATTAACATTTTCTTATTTTGATTTAAGTTATTTTGAAATAAGGATTTTATTTATTTCAAAATAACAGTTTACGTGTGAACACAGCAATAAAGACTATAGACTGAACTTCTGCACAGCCTCCAACTGGCCTCCCATTTGGGATTGATTCCTGTCATTTATGTAGACCTGATCACCACCTAACTTTCATTACTTGCGCCAGCAAACAAGGTCAGCTGCTCCCAGTTTTTCCCAAATCCAAATCCAAATCCAATCATAGGGCTGGAAGGGACCTCGTGAGATCATCAAGTCCAACCCCCTGGGAATTGAACCCAGGACCTTCTGCATGTTAAGCAGAGGTGCTAGCCACTACACTATTTGCAGGGCCCCTCCAAAGTCTGGCCCCATATGCACATTTTGCTGTAGAAGTGAGTAACGGTTTTATGATGTTGGCAGCAATATTAATGACAAAATGGTAATCTGAAGATGTAATGTTCAGAGCTTAGACAATGATTAGTCTCTGTACCAAGAAAGTTCTTTATACTTTTCAGGGCAAGAACTAAATGCATTTTAGTCTTTGTGCTAATTTACAGGTTTCAGGGTCAATTCTCTTTCAGCGCAGTCCATTTGCGTATGGTCAGTCATGGGCTAGGTACTCTGCATTTATATACCATATTGGAGGATCAATACTCATGTCTTGTAAATTTGCTGTATTGTTAAAGTCGACTTTATTAAGTTGACTTTAAGTAGACCTTATTAAGTCAACTTGGTAAGGCTACACTACATTAAGTCGATTTTATAAAGTCAACTTTAAATGGGTGCCCTGGCTTCATTCAACTTTATAAAGTTGACTTAGTGGCCCCACTGCACTAAGTCAACTTTATTAAGTTGACTTAGTAACTCCACATTGCCTTAAGTGGACTTAATAAAGTTGACTTAACTGTAAAGTCGACTTTATAAGTGGACCTTATAAAGTTGACTTTACTGGACCCTAAAGTCGACTTTATTGCCCTGCAGTATAGACAGGGCTCTGTTTAAGTTGACTTAAGGGCCCTTAAGTCAACTTAAATACATAGTGTGGACATACCCATTTACAGTTTCTAATGCATACCAACAGCTGCATTTGTGCTCAGCTGGTATGTGGTTTTCATTTAATTTTCTTTGCTGGTTTGAGTCCTCGAAACATTATAAAACATTTTCCTTGATAACTGACATTACATTAGAACACATGTGCTACAATCAAAACTGAAACTGGTAACTATTAATATAACTATCTTTTAAAATCTGAACCAGATGGGAGCACTATAGTAATTGTTAAATTCCTTGCTCATAAATAAACCAGATGTTCAAAACAGTAAAAATGAATATTTGTTTGTTGAATTTTCCCACAACTGTTATTGCAAAGTCTGTTGAAATATTATGGCTATTTAGTGAATATAAGTAATTTTTTTTAAACAGATAAAATGAGCAATTTCCTCTACCACCAATATTCAGCTTCATTCTGCCTGCTGCAAATTAATGTCACATGAGGAAGTGGAACCATTCAGTTCTTATACCATATATGATTCTTTGCTTGATGATGGTTACCAGCTAGAGTAAGCCTCTGTCTGATTTCTTTTAACAGTTGAAGTTAAAACACTCTGCATCCTATTTCTGGGTCCATCCCAACTTTCAAATTCAAACGACAAGCTACAGACATGTACAACAGCATTGCAGATTTTTTTCTATTTGCTGAAATTTATTTATTAAATTTCCTTAGTCTAAAAAAAAAAAAAAAACGGAAGTTTGGTTGGTTGGGGGTATTTAGCTGCTTTTAGAGGTGTGACCAGAAACCAAGCATGCAGCTTGCATTTGTCATTAAATTACAACGATCATCACCATCTCCAGGCCACAAGAAAGAATGTTCAAATACAATGACACAGTAAACGAAAGAAAGTTAAAGAAAGATTAATTTGATATTTTTAAAAGTTAACACATACTAAATTCCTCTGTGATGCCTACCAAAAATTGGGCCACCAGTGAGAAGTAGGCTGTATCAAAGTCAGTTATAACTGATTTTACTTATTTAATAAATAAATAATTCTAAAGCATCATGCTATACAGTAAGAACCTGAGGCTTTTACTGCTGTTGCCCCCCTCTGCCCTTTTCCTTCTCTTTGCCTGTTACCCTCAGTTATGTCTCATCTGAGATAGCACACTCTTCCAAGCAAGAGAAGGAGCAGTGGTTAAAGTATAATATGATTGGCCCCGGAACCCCCCTAATCTCTAGGCCCTTTGCCAACTCCCTGACCTGCCCTTTCGTCCCCGCTTACCTGTCCAGAGCTGCTCTCTGACCAGGCCACTCCCTCCCTGAGCATGCATCTGAGCATGCTCTGGTTGGGAGATCTGAAAACTCTCTCAGCCTGGCCGCTGCTCCTGGGCTAAGGCAGGGTGGAACATGCATTTCACCTGATTCTTCTATTTTTCGGGGCCCCAGAACAATGGCTTCTCAAGTTTGTGGGCCCCAGAACTGCATTCTGGCTTCCTTTAATCCCCAGTAAGGGGAGAGTGTGTATAAATAAAATACCCAGTATAAAGGAGTCCATTTCTGATTAAGGACTTGAAAACATAGCACAAATAAAATAAAGAAAACTGCGTAAATGGGACTTAATGTAACAATAGGGACTACGTGGCAAATGCTCTGATAGGTACACATAAGAATGGCGCTGTCACAGAAGGATTCAGTCCTAGATGAAGGAACTTAACTTACCTGCATAATAAGAAAAAGTTCTCTTGCTTCTGTCAAAAACAAACCACCGTTTTTTCCATGTTTTAATTTTCCCTCCCATCTTAATCAGAAAGCCTCGACAGGTCTTCTCAGTTAGTGAGATATGATAACAGGTCTCTATGTTGTGACCAGCTGTTTCGATGTGACCCCGTAGATCGAAGTCTTCCTTTCTGACTGGCAAATAGCGCGTCAAGGGGCGGGCCTAGAGGGAACAAAAGATACTCCATAAAGTAGGTTTTTCTTTTTATATGAGGTAAGAAAATAAAAAATACAAGGCGTACCCATGGTCAAAGTATGAGGATAGCAAAGATTAAATTTGTGAGTTATGGCCTTAGATTTTCTTGAAAGAATGGTCATGTTTTGGCAATATGTACCTGCATTAACTGTTGAACACTGGCATAAAAAATGAATGCTCAGCAGAAAACACAGATTTCTTAAAATGGTCCCTTAAAAAAGAAAGACCAAGTGAGTGAAGAGGTTTTTGGAGGGGGAGTGGTGTTAAAGCACAGACTTGTGTGAGGCTAAATATCTGTGGCAGCTTTCAGAAACTAACAACTTTGTTTGTGTGATCTTGGACAAGTCACTTAAATGCTCTGTGCCTCAGCTTCCGTAACTATGCAATGGAGTATATATCTAACTCAAAGTTTTTCAAATGCTTTTAGACACTTGAATGGAAGGTACTACACAAGTGCAAAATATAATTACTGTATTATCAGGCAAAAACCAAAATGCACAAGGATGAAAATAAACTGTAATACAGTCAACTCCTTAGTCAGTTTTACCACAGGTTGTAACTGCTGAAATATAGTTATTTCAAGATCCAACATGAATCAATCATTCAACTATTCACAATGGAATGCAAAACAATGTTCAGATATATCCTAAAAACACAGGTAAGACATTCAAGTAGATGAGGCAGTATGGAATGTTGACTACACTCAACCGTAAGCTTTTTAATCTGAATTATGTTAGGACAGCTGAACAGTGCATGCAGTGCCTCAATCATACTGTGATTTGGGTAAAAGTGGGCTGGAGAAACAACCTGAAGTAAATGCAATGATATGAACTTTTTATAACAACTGAAGGGTCATACCATCATTGTATCTTTAACTGCTTCCACATACAGTGACCATAGTGGTCTTTTATATTGTGTACCTCTGGCACCTTCTGAAATTGTACATTGCTGTACTGAAATAGCCAGGAGTAGCTTTGGTTTCTGCAGAACATGCTGCCTTGCGTGGATACACTGCCACCACTGTGGCAAACACTGATGCAGTGGCATTGAGTGAGCAGGGCTGTTGCTTAGTCAATGCGAGAGCACTCTTCTGTTGACTGAATTAGTTCACCTCCCTAAAAGGCGGAAGGCAGCATCTACAGGAGCCTCTGCTGTAGTGTCAGGAAAATGCCATGCTGTTATGTAATTAGTGTATTTCACGTCAACCCAGTGCAGACCAGTCCTCAGTGACAAATCTCCTAGGATTAATGTGGTACATTTGCAATGCCAATATAAAATGGGAAGAAACACCTATGTTAATAGCTATTGATTTAGATTTAAATAATTAAAGAGAGACCTTTACAAGAATCTAGATGTCCCCTACAGAATCTTCACAAAATCTTAGATGTATTAAAATAAATCAATTTAACAGGCACTCAGGCAGCCAGTAACTCCTTTCCTTCATTATTGTGGGAAGCTTGCCATACAGATGCCTCAGTATGTACATGGTAGATACTCAACTCACCTGTGCTCTTTGTTTCTCACGTATCTTGACTTCCTTTTCAATTAATTTTTGTCTCTGGCTAGTTTCTTCTTGTAATCTTCTCTCAAGCTGCTCTCTGCGGCGTTTTTCTTCTTCCAGGGCCCGTTTTTTGGCTTCCATTTCCCGTTCCTTTATACCACAGTGCACACAGAGTTTCAGCTATAAGCTATGTAAAACTACAGCTGATAAAAATTAATCAATTGATCTCACTGAGAGCTCCTACAAGCCCTTTTATAGCTCTCAGGGAGCCTATAATAAACCCAGATTGGAGAGGAGCCTTTAATAAACCCAGACTGAAACTTTGTCTGGGAATCATGTCATGTCATAAGACTTAGAACACTGCAACTAGCGAAGTATCTTTGGTTCGTTATATAGAGCATAATTTAAAGCAACAGTGGAGTTTTTAAGGGGGACCACTGCCTATTACCAGGGGCAGTGGAGAACAGAAGATTTATAGTCTATAGCACCAGCTGGCTACAACACAGCTCTCACATTAAAACAAAATAAATAAATGAAATCCACATCCACATTATGTCATGGTACTTGTGCTAAGACTCAAGTAGCTGTGATGGTGTTTGAACACAGCTGTAGCTAGCAGATGCTGATTTCTCCATGAGCAGGGCCACATAAAATGGAGTTAGAAGACAATAGCTTTTTATATAAAAAATACTGAGTTACATTAAGGCTGCATCTACAGAATCTAATCCCGCCATTCCTTCCTACAAAGTCGTGTGTAAGTAACTGTCCCTCGACTTGAATAGGGTCTACTTGAGCTCTGTGCTCAGTATAGCGAATCCTAGATTTACCATGGACTGATCCCTCTGTATTGCCTTGTTTGTTACTTTGACCAGTTTCATTGTCAAAGCATTAATATTTTCTCATTAAGATGGTCAGAATGTATGCCTGAATGCAGAGAAACCCAGCCACTGTAATATGAAATGAAATGCTACTTCCTATCAAACATTTTTCTGATTGGGATTTATATTGTATTTGTTAACATAAAGAGACAAATAGGATTGTAAACCTGTGCCCAATTTAAATATAAGCAAATATAACTAACATTCACTAATGTTAATTTTAAAGTGCAATATTAATCTGTTTCTTAGCTAAAGCAGGTTTTGTTTTCAAGTTACCTGTTCTTAACTCATAAATCATTTTAAAATGTGAAAATAGGGCTTATTTTATTTTAAACCAATTAAAATCATTGCCTGAAGTTCAGCAATAGGGACCAGTCTGTATTACTAGTACACTAGTGTCATGCCATTTGAATGACTTAGGTTCCATTACAGGGGCTGGTCTCTTGCCTCCTGGACCAGTAGAGTATATGCAGCCTCTTTAAAGGTGGGCATGGTAAGCAAGTACTACTCATTAGCAATCCATCTAGCAGATGAAGGAGCAAAAATGGATTTCTGTCCACCTCAGCCACAGAGATGATAGCCATTGCACAGGGTATCAGAAATAGCCGGATTCCTGTGGGACAAAGTTGGGGAAAGTGGCAAACGAGTTCTTGAGGGATGCATTAGGCAATTGCAGTTTAAGAATGACCAAACAGGAAGTGTATTATTTGAACAAAGTGACTGCTATTAACCCTCTGTCAAAGAAATCTTGAGATTACCCTAGATTCAAGCAGTCGTGTCCTTTCAGCATGAGCTTGTTTCAGAAGTCTCTCCATCTCTTCTATTCTTGCAACATTTGAGGTGCTGGCACTGTATAAATTTTAAAAAAAAAAACAAAACAAAAAACAAACAAACAAACAAAAAACCCCTAAGTGTTGTTGAAGACTGAAGCCGTATTTTACAAACTAGCTCTAGATAATTTAAGAATAAAATTCTGGTGCAATTTAGTAAAGTTGGCACAAAGTAAAATAGTGTATTATTAAGCATAGTATCTTCTCAACATAGCTGCTCATCCTAAGTAGTCTAAAAATGCAGACCTGAGAGTCTAAACATGGAATCTGTGAGCTCACTGTGGTTTGCCCTCTCTATAACATATGGGCCTATGGGGTCACTTCTCCCCAAAACATAGTGATTACTGATTATTATCGCCTGATTACTGATCTCCTTCATTGCCACCAGTAACCATCCAATTATAAAATGTAAGTCCCTTTCTCTAGCCACAAGCTGAGTGTCTATAGCACTGACCTTTTCATCAGAAATTACCAGATTACATATAGAGAAGGTAACGGAGAATATCAATAAAAGGCACTGAACGACAGGACTCATAATCATAAATCTCTTGCCTTGAGGGCCACAAATATAATTTTTAAAGCCCTGAAGGGTCACCAGCTCCCCCTGAAAAGTAGTGTGCCTTCTCACTGATCTCCCATCTCCCTGTCGGCAGCAGGGCATCCATACGTGTCCTATAGCTTTGTCTGCTCCACCTGGGTCCGTAGGCAGCCAGGGGGATAGAAGATCAGTGCTCCCCTCCTCTGGTTCCAGCAGAGACCTCCGCACCTATGGACCTAGGCAGAAGTGCTTTGCTATGCTCTCTGCTAAAGTCAGAGGCAGAGGAGCAAGGATAGTCCATCCTCTGGGCTACAGTAAGGAGCCAGCACCAGTCTTTTAGTCCGGTGGCAGCATGCTCTGCCTGGGTCCTTAAGCAGTGGGTCCCTTCTTAAAGGGCCCCTTTTTGCCCCCAGGCCTCAGGCTGGGAACCACTGCATTAGAAAGAAAAGTTTAAAACTATATTCTCCACTTAGTGTAACTATCTGTAATCAAAACTCTTATTTATATTCATTAGACCAACACTTCCTGCTTTGAAAACACAAACTTCTGTTAGGCCTCTACATCCATCTTCTATAGTACAATCTGGTGCTATAAACAAAAAGAGCACTACAGCAAATAGTGATCCTGAATATCTATTTCCAACAAGTAACCATCCTGTTGGTAAGCACAACACAGATTTCTCAAACTGCTCCATAACATTAGTAAACCATAACACTGCAACAATGAAAGAGGAGCACAATACCTTGATACTCAGGATTTTTTCTTTAAAGGAAACAGATGTTAGATAAAACACAAAATGGTAGCCAACAACTCTCCTTGTGTTTTGAAGAAGTTCTAATTCTGTGACAATGTTGTATTCTCATTGCTAGCATTCACATGCTTTCCCAAACACCCCAAACAGGCATTTGGAAAAATCAAAGTACAATCACACAATGGGACAGCCAGAGAAGAAAGGGTTGTCAACATAATGTTTTCAAATCCCAGCTGCTGTGCATTTTTGTTTTAAAATAAATACAAGACACTGCTTTTATCTCTCTTGGTTAAATTGATGAGACCCTAAAAATAAGAGAAGTATAGCCTAGAAATTAGGGCCATGTTTCAGAACCAAGAACTTTTTTTTTCATTCTGATTTGGAGAGGGGAGGCTCGACTGCTAGTCTTATGGTTAGAGATCTGAAAAGTTCTGAAGCCCAAGCCCCTACTGAAATATCATCTGAGAAACAGAGAGCCAATTTAGTTGCTGGATCAAGGACTCGACGCAAGAAATCTACCATGATCAGAAAGGCAGCCTTGTGCCAAATCCATTGTCACATGCAGAAAGACAACTCCTTTGTGGGTTTAATTGCAGCTGTGACACTGATTCTCTGTGTGACCCTAAGCAAATTACTCAATCTCTCCCGAATTTAATTTCCCATCTGCAAAACTCTGGGATTAGATAAGAATTAGCTAAATTGATTTGAAGATAAAAAGTGCTATTCAAGTGCTACATTTCTGTCCAATTCTTGCTGATTTTGTTTTTACCCAGTTAGCAAAAGCTTTTATCTTTTCTTTCTCCTGGAAAAGATAAGTAGTGCATTTCTATTTCTCTTCAGATATACAGCTTCAGTGCTTACAACTTATTTTTTTCTTCATGGAAACTGTTATTAAAAAAAGCATGAGATGTTAACCTTTACCTGGAAATATTATCAGGGGAGCATGCAGATATGCTGGTCTCCATACTGTCAGAACTGTCTAAGCTTAAAGTATCAAATGCATAGTCCTTGTAGCTCTGATCAGGGTAATGGAAACTATTCAAATACACATTAGATTCTGATGCAGTTCTGCTGTAGAATTCAGGAGATTTCTGCCTTTGTTCTTCACATACATGTTGATGATTATATCCTACAGAGTGCAGTTGAATAAAAGAAATGCAAGTTTACCAAATTTTAGACTTAAAATCCCATGAACTAAAAATTAAACATTCAGAAATAGTTGCACAAGGATTTTGAACACCATCTTAATCCAAAGCAGCACTGTGACCAAGTAACACAGTATTTTAAAGAATGTAATAAACTAAATCATAAACATACAGAAGATATATGGAAAGTGACTTTATTTGTGACTGACAGCAAGAAATCCACTTTCATCCCTTGCGGGATTAGTTTACTGCCCAAACTTCATTAATACTCTAACATATATATTTTTTGTGAGTAAGTTAGGGAAACAAAGGTGCAAAACCTTGGCCAAAAATCTGAAAACTAGGGTGTGACAGATCCTGCAAACATATAAGTATCTGTTGAGTTTATGGTATTAAATTTATGAATGGTTTATATATGACTGTGTACTGCTCCACACCTCCTCCATGGAGGAAGGTTACCACAACTCCCACCAGAATAAAAAAACAGTGGGGAATGATAAGGTGGGCTGCCAAGTCTGTAAACAGCTCCACAGAGCTTCACCATCTGGGAGGTTTGCATATACTGATTAAAAGTGAGTTTTCTAGAGACTCAAACAAAGAAAGGTCTTGTGGTATAAAAAGCTTGAGTTTAAACCAATTCTTGTCTTCTGTTTGATTCAGCAAACAGGCAGATCCTTTAGTCAGAGAAAACCTCCAGTTTTTGTTGAAAGGTTTGAAAGACTCCAGCCTACCAGAGCCCCAAAGAACCGAAGTGGGGAGGGCAGGTTCTTATACAGTCAGTAAGGGAACTACATCTCTTTGTTGTTTTATGATGTTGTCTCTGTGCTGCTTTTACCTTAAAATAAATGTGCTTGCTTAGAAAAAGCTGTGTGGGTAACAGGAAATATGCAATTCATAGCCCTTAGAGAGACAGCAATACTTAGGTGCTGGCCATTAAGCAGACTGGCTTGGTAGAGATATGTCAGGGTTAACAGGGGCGGCATGAAGCCTTATAACTGCCAGTCAGAAGGGAGTGGAAAGCTGTCCCCACCCATATACTGGTGACAGCTAAAGGTATGAGACCTGACTTGGCATCCATGGAGTGAACGATGGTGAGTGTTAGGAGGACTATGGGTGCAGTTACCCTGAAACTGTGACACAGGATAACTAAAGCTAGACATCTAAATCAGCACCTCATTAAAAATACCCTGATTTTCAGAGCTGCTGAGTACTTGCAGCTCCCTCTAAAGTCAAACTGTTTTTTTTTTTTTCCTTAATGGCAACTGTGAATCAGGCATTTAGTTTATATGCTGAAAATAAAGAGCATATCCCTTCAGGTAATCCCGATTCATGTTACTAAAGTTTCCCTAAAAGTTAACAGTACTACTTGAGATTCCCCTAACAAGACTGAAACAAACATTTACAGCCCAATGGCTTCATGAAATACTACTTCTTGTGTGTGTGCAATGTTTTATTTTATAAAAAGCACCACTACAAAGCCATAAGTATTAGCTTCTCCCTGTGGGCATCCATCAAGTGTGCATAAATAGTTATCATACAAACAGAAATCTTAGTTCTTGCCCCATGTAAATACACCATTTCCAACGCTTATTTGAAAAAAAAAAAAGTAGGGTTAAATTATGATGGTGTGAATCACATGGGTGGTGTCGCATACTAAATGGCCCACGTAGACCCTGTTGGCATGAACTAGAAGTTCCCGAGAGCATATTACAGTAACACTACTGCACTACTTTAACACATACTAGGAAATTTAATGCACGTCAGGAAGATCTACCTGGAGCAACGATAGGGTATGTCTACACTATGGGCTTAAGGTGACTTATGCAAAGCCCTCGCCACATTTGGAGTTCATAGAATCATAGGGTTGGAAGGGACCTCATGAGGTCATCTAGTCCAACCCTCTAAGGAAAAGCAGGACCACTCCCACTAAATCATCCCAGCCAGGGTTTTGTCTTTCTCAAGTCAACTTAATAACTCTCACTCTTTAAGTCAACTTAGGCATTAAGGTGACTTTATTAAGTTGACTTAATGCAATGTGGCCATCTAAGTTATCTTAAGAAGCCCTGTGTAGCAACACGTGCCTGCTTAAGTAGACTTAGTAAAGTCGACTTAAGCAAACACATTTTTTATTAGGATACTTTCTTAAGTCAACTTAAGAAAGCTGGTTAAGAGAAGTGTGGACTCAGTAAGTCAGCTTAATAAAGTCAACTTAGCTTTTGTAGTATAGACATAGCCATAGTGTGCAGCACACTGGCACACTTTAGAATTCACATTTCTTTAGTGCACATAGCACATAGCTGATACATAAGAAGTAGCTGTACAGAAGCCTGTCAGTTTGGTATATAAAAATATTCTGCATGACCCCTTGTAATACTTGTATTACAGTATTATTTTGTTCACAACTGGGTCACAGAATACATTCCACTTGAAGCAATCAGTGGGATGAGGTTGCTTGGACTTTGATTCTTAACTACTTAGAATCACATTGTGCATAAACCTGTGATAAAGATAAGCATGGGGCAGACCAAGAAATGAGTGGCACCTATTAGACTCTACGAAAATCTTTCCTGAATCAAGAAACAAGCTACTGATTCATATGTATTAATCCAGGAAATAATTCTTAGTGGATTTTGCCACATCATATTTTATGCACTTTTTAAAATTAATCATTGTTGTTACTGAACTGAGAAATATGAACTGCGATTATTGTACACAGTAATCTATAGTAACATGCCTTCCTCCTCTGGTACTGTGCCTGCATATGAATTGGTTTGATTGTGGGATAGTTTCTCTGGCATGACAAGTTCTAAAGGAGTAGTTCAGCAAAACAAAGCATCTGATGAAGTGGGATTTTCTCCCACAAAAGCTCATGCAATAAGTAAATTTGTTAGTCTTTAAAAGTGCCACAGTTTGTCTGCAGGACAGTTAGCACAACTCCATGTTAGAGAGCAAATTACTGCCACTTCCCAAGTATTCTCAAAAATGTATATGAATAGTGCACAACTTATACTGAATCATTAACAGCACTACTTTATTAAGAGAATCATTCACTGCACACATTCCCAAGGCAACATACTTGACTTCCCGGTTCCTGTCAACTATTAAATGTTTTCCTATATACAATTAAAGCTGATTTCCAGGATGCTAAGCATTGTACTTGTCATTCAAGAAGATACTAGGTTGCAACAGAAGTTCAGCTGAACTAGTTAGTGAAGGAGAAAAAAGTGACTGACACACACACACACACACACACCACAAGCTTTGAGAGATGATTATTAATACCATGTAATACAGCCTTGGTAACAGATGTTGCAGATTTGTATGCACAGTTTGTTTTTAATAATTATTATGACATGTGCTGCTAGATGATACTGGCAACATTGGTAAAATTACCTTTAATACTTGCACCTTTGGAATGACTAATTGCTCCTTTGAAAAAGTTTTCAATTATTCATGATGAAAACAGAAGAAACAGAAATTACTAAAAGGAGAATTATTATTCTAATCGATATATTTTAGTAAGTTCCAATTTACTAATATATATTGTTTAAAAATCCTTGATTTTAGTTTAAAAATTAAACATTTCCCAAATTTCACTAGAAAAAAATTGTATATTTGTTGATCATGAAAGGAAAGGATTTTAATCGGCTCCTGTGTGAATGCTTTCTGTCAGCAATGGTTGTCTTCTACTCCCTTCACACACTGAAAGAATGTAAGGTTCATTAAGGGTGTGAAAACTTCTAAAATTATTTTAAAATGCCATGCAGAAAAAAAGGGTAATTTACAATTATGAGCACACATTGAAATCACCACAGTATCATTTCCTGGGAAGAAAGATTACATTATGACAATGATTTTTTTTAAATGGCTCCTTTAGTTGAATTTATGCCAATATAAATCAAACAACAATCTCTCTTTCTACATACAGTACGGAGGTCACATGTCAAGCTACATAAAATACAAAACTGTGCTCTCCTTTTTTCTTTGTCTTTAGGGACAGGCTGTTTACTTTAGTCCCAGTGCAAGACAACTCAGCATCATCATCTTTCCAATGGCATCAAAATGTAACCTACCTACTTCCATTAAAGCTTTTCACTGTCTAACATCCAGAATGTTTTTGTGAACAGAAATACTCAAAAAACACTCCCCGACACTGCAACCCAGGATGATAACCAAAAAAATTAAAATATCCTCTGACAATAAGGACTTCAAGATTATTATTTAGTTATTTCAAACAGAATAGAATAAAATTCTGAAGGTGGGATCATAAAGGGGATATGCAGGATCAACAGTCACGAGAAAAATATATACTACAAAAAAAAAAAAAAAAAAAAAAAAGCATCCATGGCGTTTTGGCAATTAAGTTGCTTGAGTAACCATAGGGGAAGTAGTAAGCCGCCAGTAAGTTGTCACAACAACATTCTGCCCATTTCCCATTGTTTCCTTGGGCTTGCAAAAAAGGCTCTGACAAAAGAGCAAACTGTGATATAACAACAAAAGAGCAAAATGAAGGTTGATTTTTTTTTAAATAATAAAACCAAAATGAAATAATTTTAGTAACTGCACAGTTAAATCAAAGAATGCATATGCAATAACAAAACTAGCTCATTAAAAAACACCAAGGCCAACAGCTGTTCTAGAATAGATCCAGCACTCTCATAACACTGAGTAATAGAGAGGTCACAGCTGTTTAACTCAAGCTGCTTTCAAAAGGGACATTGTCAGGTATTTTTAAAAACAGATCTTCCACAAAACCCACTTAATTTCCTTTACTTTCATAAAAGGTTAAAAAGAACATCTATTTTCCTGTTTGTCTATATGCAAACATCAACACCTCAGCCTCTGAAATCATTTTTATATGGAGCATGTGCCAAAATAGCAGTTGGCTTTACTTTCTTGTCAAACATAAATCAGCCTAGTTGTGTGAATATAGTTCTGTAACTTGTGCTCCATTTGTTTGGCCCTGAGGCAGAAAGCAAAAATATTAGTCTCATGCACAGGCAGTGACTCTGCAGGAACAAGAACTTTTCAGCTACCAGTGATAAAGTTGTGAGTTTAATTTGAAATGCTATTAAAAAAAAAATGTAAGTGGGATTCTGTGGAAGGCTCTTCACTACATTACAATAACCTTTAAAATGTATATACAGATTTTGGTCCTGAACTACTTGACAATGTCTCTTTAATCATTGACTTCAACAGAACACCTTAGTGATACACACACAGACAGGCACACACGGACAGGTAAAAGGGTGCTTTCGTACCTTTTTTGGTTTTTCCTGAGTTTGATAGGAGGAAGAATTAAAAAAAAAAATCATACAGTAATCCATTTAAGAGCTTTGTTTTCTTTATTTTAAAAAACAGTGCCTATTATTTTAAAGTAGAATAACTCATGCTCCAAGATTTTGCTTTTACAGGAGCACTTAACCTACATATAAATTGTACATATAACTTTGTGAGTGGCAAACTGACATCATAAAAATTGAAGACAACAAAGACCAGCTTCCTTATGTTGGCCACACCCTGGTAGCTGGTGATGAAGGTGCCCTTCACAAGATGTTTTGCAGGACTTTGTCTATTTCTTATTTTAAAAACCCACACAACTCACAAGAAGTGCGCTTTCTACTACTTCCTTTGGCAGACCACTCCACAAATCATTTAGATTGAGTTACTTGGACAATTCTCACATTCTTGCTTTAATGGTTCGTTAGCCAAGCTACCCATTATTTGCAGGCTAAACGCTATACATTCATGGAGTCCACTGAAATTGCATAGGTTCAAGGGTTCACCTTTGCTTTTTTTCTACTGTACTCCTCAGAAGAAATTGGTTTCTCCCCTCTTTAGGAGACTGGAGTTTACAATCAATTTTACTTGTAGACATCTTAGTTTAAACAGGATGTCTCATTTGCATATTCGTAGCTCTTAAATACCATATGTATGCCAGAGTTGTACTTACACCACAATCCTTGAGAAATCCATTAAGAATGGCAGCTAAGAAACAGTTTTTTCAGTTAATGGTTTATGCCAAAGATATTTAACATGTGACAAACTACTCTTAATTCACAATAATCATCTAATGGAGTATCCATAATTTCTTTGTGAGGATTAGTTTTCTAAATCAGGTTACTGGTCACACGCTTTTGGTAGTCTTTGCAATGAAGTCCATTTAGTTTGAATAGATCTGTGAAAATACTTCTAAATGAAGCCATTGTCATCTGATCTTTTCTCCCCCCAGAAGCTGGAATCAAGAAATGCAAAGCCACAGTTCCCACAAGAAATGTAAATCAGTCCCATTGCCTGTCTGTTGTGTTTTCTGTTCCTGCATAAAGCCAAATAGTTTAATGAATATGAACAACATGATCAACCTGAACTGGATTTGAAAATTCTCCATTTCCTGTGTCTGGTGAAATTAAAACGTTCATCTTTACATTTATATTTTACTTTCTTGGATTTTTAAATTTATGTTTCTGGAATAAACAAAGTAGAAATTGGACAGAGAAAATTCAAGAAAAATAATTTTAGGACTATATAATTTAACGCTCCTTTAGAAAAAGATTTCTGAACTAGCTTAGCTGTCAATATCTTTGGAGAGACCTGAATAAACTTTCTTCAGAATTATACACATATATAGATATATCTGGCCTAAAACTATCAGCCTCCAAAAAGCTTGCAACCACTAAAACCATTTAACACCTCAGCAGGACAAGTCTATTTAGTATTGCAGATGATGAAATGGCAATGAAATAAAGCAATGATAGTAAGAAAAGGAAATAATATAGGTGGAGTGAAGTTGTCAGGGATTAGGAAAGAAAGCAGAATTAGTTTAATTTCTGCACACATTTGATATGTCTTCATTCTCAGCTGTGTGTCTGGGAAGTTATGCAAAACTTGGTCCTTAGTTATACGAATGCAACTTCCATTAATCAAAGGGAGCCACATTTAAGAGCAGAATTTGACCTGTTCCTAATAAACATAAATAATTAACCTAAATTAAAAATTAAATCATAGGCCATAAGTACCAAAAATTTTTACTGTTCTAAGGTAACACACATTCTCCACTGATAACATTATAGAGAACATAAGCTCTACCAAATGGGCTAAATTATGCTGTTGGATTTACCTACAGGCCTTCCCATTAT
Source organism: Podocnemis expansa (assembly GCA_007922195.1). Taxonomy (NCBI): domain Eukaryota; kingdom Metazoa; phylum Chordata; order Testudines; family Podocnemididae; genus Podocnemis; species Podocnemis expansa. The sequence continues at coordinate 18,290,331 of ML682018.1, forward strand.
AGGAATATAATAATAATAATAATAATAATAATAATAATAATAATAATAATAATTCTGTGGGAGTGCTGTTTATGCCTATATTTGAAGGTAGAACTTGTCCCTCACATTTCTACATATTGAATGCTTATTTGTCTATGCATTTTTATATTTCTTCAATGATTTGTTCAACGTATGGGACTATTCAAACTGCCCAAAGAAAAGATTCTACTGACAATTTAGTTGCTGTTTGTAAGATTAAAGGACATTCCCCAAACCTTAAGACAATTTAGGAAGAGAAAAAAGGCATTATAGCCTTCCATCTCTTTCCACAAAATTACATCTGGGCAAAAAGGAAATTAATATTGAGTATACCCCTGAGGAAGGAGAATGGAACAGAGACCATTCTTCCTCTTTTTTTGCATTTATTCCTAGATCCCTTCTGTTTTGATTATATCTCCAACTTTATAAATCCTGTGCAAATGCAAGCAAAGCATCTATCAACAGTTTGGCTCCTTATAATGTCTCAACATTTCAAATAAGGCCTTCTAGCAATTTCCTCTTTTCCACTGAGAAACCCAATCCCCTAAATCTCTCCTCATAATTTAGTGTCTTCACATCAGCTATTCTTTCTGCCACCTTTATTAAAGCAATAATTATCTTCCTTTTGTTATGGCAATTACAATACATTATTGCAGATGGCATCTAAAAAGCACCTTGGACAGTACCAAATATACTTCCTTTTTGTTTTCTATCTGCTTATTCAATCTGGCATTAGACTATATATTTAGATTACACCACTTCTACACTGATTTCAGCAAATCTCCTACACGTTCTCTCAGCATTTTCCTGATACATGCATTAGGCAATTGTATGTGGAGTTTACCCTAGTTGCATGCTGACAAAAGAAATCTGATTGGCAGAGTTTGCAACATAAAAGGTGGGCAAGAAATTTCAAAACTAGTGGTCTATACCCCTCATAATAGCCAGTGTCTACAATTAAAAAAAACAAAACTTCTAACAATTCATAGTTATTTCACATCGCCTACTCTATATGAAATCTTACAATAACTTTGCAAAAATCATTCTTACTTTAAAAAATTGTGATCTTCTAACTGAAAACAGTTGCTTAACATTTGTCTCATGTTTTATAAGTCAAAGCAAACAAATTATGCCATACAAAATAGCAAAAAATATTGTGTGTCTGGATGTACTTGTAAGCTATCCTGTACTACAAAATGCATACCAACAAAGATTTCCATGTTGTCCAGTTTCAAAGGGGTAGCCATGTCTGTCTAGTTCAGCAAAACAAGCAAGGAATCCTGTGCACTTAAAGAATAACAAATTTATTAATTGCATGAGCTTTCATGGGAGAAAATCCCACTTCATCTGACACTTTGAAGATGGGGGAACTTGCAAAATGAGAGGAAAATAAATGCAGAGAAGTGTAAGTCATGGGATCAGATCACACTGTAACATCAAATCAAAACAGTTGTTAAGATTCAAACACTGGGAAACAGCACATAAAGGAAGGTGAGGTCAAATCACCTGTTGTAATGGGAAAATAATCTAGTGTCACAATTTAATCCTGCTTTCACACAGTCATAGTTGCATATCAATTCAAATTCCAAAGCATCTGATGAAGTGGATTTTCTCCCATGAAAGCTCATGCGATAAATAAATTTATTACTCTTTAAGCGCCACAGGACTTCTTGCTTGTTTTAAAAACAGAGAAGCACTGTAAGCCTAAAATCAATGTCTCTGTAGTGGCTTTATTTCAGGGTGAAAACAACAACAACAAAATAATACAGAGAATTTATGCAAGGTCCTCCACATTACTGAAGCAAACCCATAAGTGTGGTTCAACAATGTAAGGTGACCGTGTAAAAACGATGCAATTTTGCTCAGCAAATCCGCTCCACATGGGTTGTCACCTGCATCAGTTTAGCTGACTGCAAGCTTCTTCCACATTATAATAATTCTTTTACTGCTTTTAACACTTGTTAGCCCTGAACCACCACCACAGATATGGAAAAACATGATTGGTTCTATTTTGGTGAATGTTAAGTAAATTCCTACTGCCATGTTTTTAACTTTGGTAAAGATGCATACAGCAGGAAGAACAGATATTTCCTCTATGATCCCAGAAGCAGCTGAATTTGCAGAGGTGACATTATACAAGATATTACTTAAAAAACCAACCACCAGTGGAGGGACAATAAACACAGAACCTCAGGGCTGACAGGGACATATTTCACAGCCTTGCTGTACACTGGATGGAGAATGTCATAACATCCTTATTCCAGAGTTGCAGTAGCACAGCTACACACATATGTTTTTCTCCTTCATTATTTTAAGGCACACACATTTATGATAGAGTAAAATAAACTGTACTCTGTTATAAATTTATACCTTTACAATTAAATCTTGATCCTGCAAGTTACTCTGCCCTGGCAAAAGTAACAGCCAATGAAGAGTAATTTACAAAATCAAGGTGCTCAGAGAATGATTTCTAAATAAAAAAAAAAAACCCAAAAAACTTAAAAAGGGCAACATGTATCTTTAATATGGTGTCTAAAAAATGACTCAGGTTAGGTGACGTTAACCTGTTTAGCCAACGCATATTCTTTATTAGTAAACCTTTCTGGTTTATTACAGTATATGTGAAAACCATATACTTTTAAAGCGAAATAGGAAACAAGTAAACTGTATTGTAGGAGCGCAGGCAATGGCTAATATCTTACATCTCAGCACCTGTTTTTGCTGAAGTCTGAAAATTGTACATGCAGCTTTATATTTTCATATAACAAGGAAAATTATTATTTCAAAGCCCCCAGTATAAAAACTGTTAATTATAAGTACACAGATTTTGGATTTATATTCCAGAAGAATTAACACTAGAAACTCATGAACAGAGACTAAGTTTCAAAAGAACTTTACCTTTATGCATTCTTCTTGATTCTGACTCTTTAGTTATGGTAGCCAGACAGTGAGGAAGTACACTGCCACAGCTGTTGCTCTGTCCTAGTGGTAAATGACCCTACATGAAATTTTGGGAACAGATAGTTAGCCTGCACACTGTAGAACTTCATAAGTCATCCCTTATACAACCAACACTTCATATGAATTTCATGATAAAAGTATCGCCAATAGCTAGTATAGCTGTACACATTCTCAATTGCTGAAAAGTTATCAAATATCTTCTCGTAAAAATGTTGTAAAGGCTCTGGTTGCTCTATAAGGGTTCATAGTGCCACAATCTAGATACAATTTTCAGTTTACATAACCTTATCTCTACCTTCAAGTAATGCCATGAGGAAAATAAAAATGAAAACTCTATCTGGAATTGCAACCATTACTGTATGGTAACCATAAGTGAACGGTTACTTCATGACATCATTACAGGTTCAACTTAAGGTCATCTGGTTGCCTTTCCATATCTTAATGTGTCTGGACTTCTTTTAAGTTTACCATATATCACCACGTATAAGCCAAAAATTTTGTGCCTGAAAATTGGCTTCAAAACAGACACTTGGCTTACACTTGGGAGAATATGGTAGACAGCCCCAGCCCAGCCCTTTCCCCGACCATGCGGCAGGCCGGGGACCCAGTGTTGCCAGGTGGCCATCTTGGGCAGTCGGCGGGGGCTGGGGCTGGAGGAAGGAAGGGACCCCGGCGTCTGGAGTGGCCAAGTAAGGGGATGGGGGCGGGGGGCGGAGTCGGCCTGGACTTTGGAGAGGGAGGACACAGAAGCGGCGGCAGGGACCGGAGGTTGGGGAGGGGGTCAGGGAGTTGGGGAAAGTGATGGGATGGCTGGGAGGGTTTGGGGGGGGGGGTCAGGGAGGCCAGGGAAGGGGCGGCAGGGGAGTCCGGGGAAAGCAGCAGGGCAACCCAGGGTTTTTGGGGAGCCCAGAAAAGCAGCGACATGGGCTGGGGATTTGGGGGGGGGGGTGCCTCGCAGGCTGGGAAGAGCAGCAGCAGGGGTTGGGGGGTGAGGGGGAAAGGGGTGGAAAGGGTGTTGGGGAACAGGGGAGCAACAGTAGGGAACTGAGAAGGGACCAGAGGGGTGGCAGTGACAAGCCAGCAGGGCAGCCGTGAGGAAAGGGCAGAGCAGGAGGCTGCAGTGAGGGAAGGTCAGAGCAGGGGGCAACAGCAGCAAAACTGAGAAGTGAGCAAGGGGGTAGCAGTGAGGAAAGGGCAGAGCAGGGGGCAGCAGGGGTGAAGGAAGTGAGGAAAGGGCAAAGCAGGGGGCAGCAGGGGTGAGGAATGGACAGCGGGGGGGGGGGCAAGGGAAACGCAGCAGCAGAGATTTTGGGGTAGGGAAGCTGTCAGAAACTCCAGAGGAAGCCAGAAGCAGTGGTGGGGGGTTAGGGGCCAAGGCCAAAAGGGGACCTCAGCTTATACCTGGGTCATCAATTTTAGCTTCTTTTTTGGGCTCAGAATCGAGGGGTCAGCTTGTGCCCGGAGTGGCTTATACCCAAGTATATACGGTAACTTTGGGCTTGTAACCCATAGAGCTCATCTCTACTGAAATGTTACATCAGCATAGCTTTATCTTACAGGGTTTAAAAAACAAACAAACAAAAAACCACAACACTTTTAAGAGACAAAGCTAACACCCAACATAGCCCTAAGATGCTGGAAGAATTCTGTCAACTAGGCTATCACCTCTTGGGAACATGGATTACCTATGTGAGGATATCTCCTGCTACCATGGTAAGTGTCTACACTGAGGCTCTACAGTGCAACAGTTGCAGAGCATTTAAGAGTATAGACATAGCTTCAGTTTCAGGATAATGACAACATTCAAAAACCTTAACTCCTAAACTTTTCACATGGGGCTGCAGAAGTGCAAACACTATACATAAACATATTACTTACTTTATTAACACTTCGTCCGAGAGTAGCGCTACTGAAGTGTGGTGATACAGAGGGAGCGGTTTTCTTGCGAGGTAAAGTATCACTCATATACGTTCCCTCTTTGTGTTGTTTCTTTCTTTCTTCCAGATTTCTAAAGTGCTTAAAATACAATTTGCAAAACAATTTTGAGAAAACAAACTGAACTGATTGGTAGATTATGTTCCACACAGAATATAACGAAGTCTAGAACAGTCTGGAAATTTCACTGTAAAGAATGTTTTTCACCTCGTATCTAAGTACAGTATTCTGTTGCACAATCTTGCCCAGATTGTTTGTGGTTTATGGAGTTTTTTTTGTTTTGGTTTGGTTTGGTTTGTTTTAAGGCTGCTACAGTACTAAAGACATATTAGTAGTCCAAGAAATTATATGGTATATGATAGATCAGTTAACCAATTGTCCCCAAAGATAAAATAATCAAATATTCTCAATTCATAATAGCCCTGAGAACTCTCTAAAACTTTTGCAGTGCTTAGGGTTCTTATTTAAGCATTTGTGACTACTGAATTCTGTCAATTAAGACATATACATAGCTTAATAAAAGTGAAGCATTTTCCAGAATGCAATGGAAAATAGAAATGGAATTTTCAACATATTTTTTTGGAGATTGTGGACCAAAATAATGACAAGGGAATTATTTTAATAACAAAACAGTTTCAGTCCTTCATCCCTATCAAATTATGGGGTTAATTGTTAATAGATTCACATTAAATAATGCTTTAAAAATGTGGACTATCACGCATATAGAATGACAATTATTTTTCAACCAGAAGGTAAATATTGATGTTAAAATTATTCCCGATTTGCAAGTGAATCATACTGTACATAAAAAGTGGGCCTGTAGTTTTATATTACCATTGCCAATTGACTAAGAAAACACTGTAAGAGGAGGAACACACTGCTGGTCCTGCACCCAACTGTTGTTTTAAACATAAAAAAAGTCTAAGTTTACAAGTGGCAGCCTATTAGATAAAAGAAAAAGATTTTAGTTGACCAATAGCTTAAAGTCAATATATTTTTGAAGAGTCCTTTGTTTGAAGGTAATAGAAAACCTTCTATTTAATTTTGAGTTTAGACTTAGCCACGTGCTTCCAACAATTAAGATGGCTCTCAGGTGTCAGCATTTTCCACCATGTTATTCATTTGTTTTAATAGTAGATGTACAGTATGTACAGTACCAGTGACTATTTTGAGATCTGTTCTTATCACTTTGTGCATGTCTATCACTAAACGCATTTACAGACCACCCTCAAGAAGAGAACATTTATTCAACACTGCTCCAGTATTAATTCACAAAAATTTAGCAAACCTTTAAGGACAGAGTTCTACAAGTTTGATTAATTATGGACTCAGATAGTCAGATTAGATGAAAAGTTCAAGTGCAAATGACTTCATTGCCACCATAAAAAAATCCAAGATGATCAGCTTTTAATTTGTTACCTGTTGTTGCCTGCGGTGTTTCTTAGCTGGAAGAGGAGGAGGTGTATCAGATAAAGGAAAAGGATCTACATGTGTAACCATGACCTCAGGCCAATGGACTGATGGAAGTTGAGCAACAGAGCGAGGAGAAAGAGAGTGAGGAAACACAAATCCAGAACACAGAGATGATCTTAGCTTTATAGGAAAGAAAGAAATTACACAAAGAGTTTTCTATTTGGAATTAATCAAAAGGCCCGGTGCACACAAGCTGTAGTTTATAACAGTATTTTCTTGGGAGAGTCTATAATGGAAGTACACGTATTGGAATTGGTAAAATAGATGAATAAATAATTGAAGCAATGTAAAAATGCTAAATTCTAAGTTTACTGGTAAACTATAGCAGCACAAATTTAGCAATTTTTCAATCATGAAATTCCTTTTTTAAACTGATTTGTTTCTTATTACTTAAACAGCTTTAAAGATTGATATAAAGGCAAAAAGTGACAAAGACAGGTTAAAAAAAAAAAGTCACAAAGAACAGATTGGAACAACAACAAAAAGAGAAGATACCTATCTGTGCCCAAAATATTAAACATAGATACTACATCTGCATACATTCATCCCACAGAAATGAGCTATGAATAGATATGAAATCCACACCTTACTTCCATCACACAACTTTTCATTAAACATATGATCTGAGATTACTTTTCAAAAAAACATACTCCCCCTTACTGTCTGAAAGGCAATGAGGTCACTTGTTTCTGATAGGGTCATTATTCTTCATAGCTTCTAAAATCTCATCTCCAAAACCATACACAATTGGAGAACTCCTTTTTGCCTTTCTAGCAGACCAACATCTGACCCTTCAGAACTAAGTCTACAGTTTGTTTTAGAATTCAACTTATATACCATAAGTTTTTTTTTTTTTTAAAAGGCTGTTTAAGAATGATGTAAACAAAGGGAAATGTCTCTCAAACAAACCTCTTTATTTTGTGGCTGGCTCACCAGCACAGCCGTGGAAGGCTCAGTGGCAACAGCATCAGCATCTGTGGGGGGCTGAGTGGAAGGGGATATATTCGTGGAATTGCCATACTGCTCACTAATTTCACTTACACTGATATAACCCTAAAAGGAGGAATTCAGAAATTAAACACAAAAAAGGAGCAAAAGCCAAAAGACATGCAAGAGTGTTAATGTATCCAGTATAATGAAGGTTAGTTGTGAGTGATACAGCCAAACGTTTTTAATAACAATTACTATTTTGTAAAATATTCAATATTTTACTTTTGAAGAATGTTCACAGAATGTTCATTGCATTACCAAAAGGTAAATCAACTGTAAGTGAGCAAGGCACTTTATCAAAGTAAAGCCATCAGTGCTTCTTGGCTTGTTTTAGCATGTTTAAAATTAAACCACTTATCTAGAGCCACCACCTAGATTTTAAACATAACATTAACATTTCCTCCAAAACAACAGTTTTATTTGCGGATGTTTAATCCTTAGGTTTTTCCTCTGGCCACTCTTTTTTAAACTCTTGCCAATTTATTTCCTGATATATTTTAAATCCAGATTTGTGGGGATGGGATGGCTCATCAGATTGGTATTATGATGTGGTATGTTATTCTGTAAACTACTATAGCAATAGACCGTTAAATTTGTAATGTCTAAAAGTTGCTTCTACCCAATGGTTGTTTGGAGGCTCATGTTAAATGCTTATGTGTATCAGTTTGATTTCTAATGGACAAGAGCCCACATCTTAAAAGTAGCCATTGCTAGTTGAAACACAAGTAATCTGAAATGTGGTCTAAACTTGCTGCTCTTTTTGGCAGCACTCAAAGGGAGATATACAAGCTATGTAAAATAACTTGCGCATCTCCCTTCAACTATCTAATGCCCACTTACCTCTGTGTCTCCAATATGCTGAGTCGAAGGGAAATGCCCTTCCCTTGACTTAGTGTTACTCTTCTTGAGTGGATGGACTTACTGAGTTGAATTGTGAATTGATTGAGTGGTCTTCACTTAGTGCTCAATTGAACTGAAAAGATCCAACTGAGAGTGGCAAATTTGCTGCTGTCAGTGTAGACTTGACCTTAGAAGAGGGGGGCCAAGAGCTGATTGTAAGAGTATGGAGACTATTCTATATTTGGAGGTGAGGCACAGTGGCAGGATAGCTGACATACATGTTCTGATGTCAAAAGAAATTCAGCATCTAGTTCTGTCAAATATATTTACTTCAAAAATAAAATACAGCTTCAATTCACTGATTATAAATAACCTTGAGCTGTAAAAGAATATTTTAAATGGGGGAAGTTACTTCTGAAATAGTATCATAAAAAGCAGTCAGAAATACATTTAAAAATGAAGCAGGTGAAAAATGAAATATGGTTATAAAACTGCACTGATTGTTAATGCATGAAAAATGTCTTTTTTCTGAATTCAGATGATCAGAGCAGCTATAACTTATTGCAGCAGTATTTCTGCTTTTAAAATGGATCTTTAGGAATGAGTAAAAACTATTTTGGCTCCAGGGAGAAGCCTTGCAAAGGCACATTACAAAATGTAGTATTTTATCCACTTAATCTCAAGTCAGATGGTCTTCAGGAAACTCAGGTGTGACTCTAAGTTAAGGAAACTACCAAAGGTATCTTGCAATTTATTAAAAATGCTGCCTATTTTCTGTTTCTCTATTTGCAACTAACTGAAATCCACAGATACAGAGACTTCAGAATGATGGGTCAAAATGATAAATACATTGATTCAGTGTTGCTAACATTAGCTGAATCACTTCAAAAAGTAGAGAATGTAGCTAAGCTCCTCTCGGGCTTCTTACAAGGTTCAAAGGCCATGGGTTGTGAGGATTAACAATGGTAACACCAGAGCTTTGGAGCTTCACAAGTGCGGCGAGGTCTAGGTTTTCTTTCACATTACTCTTAGCTTATTCAGCATCTCAACCAAAACTTTTGAGCCTCCTCCCTTTTGAGTGCCAATCACGATCAAATAAATAAAGGTTGTTCTTTCTATTCTGGAAATGGAGAAGGCAGTGACAGAAAAAAAAACCCCAGTAAAATACACAATATGAGAATAAGAACACTGGAATTTAGTCACATTTGCCATTAGCCTTTTTTAGATCTCTCTTCCCTTGTGTTAGTTAAATTCAAGTGTTTATTTAGAGAAAAACAAGTTCTACAGCAAGTATAAAATGGTAATTTATCCAGGCCAAAAGCATAATGCAATGTCGGCATCAGCCGGTGAAAGCATCATAGAAAGTATTTTTTTGGCCTAATTTGTATTTCCAGAAGTAACTCAGTTAAGTTTCTTAACCACTGCAAGAACAGAAAAGAGAAAAGCCAATGAACAATACACTTCACATTTTATAAGTTTTGTCATACTCAATCACTATTGTGTACCACAGTAATAAAAATTAAGCTTAGAGAGGTTTAGGGAAATAGGAATTAACATTACCTACCTCTTTTAGACTGCTGGGACTTACAGGAAACCCTTTTCCTCCAGAAAGAGCAGAATATTTCTTTTCCAGATTACAAAGATTCTCTTTCTCCTGTCAGGAATAGATATTATGTTTATTTCAGAAATGAATATTGATCCAACTGAAATTAATGCCAGGTATTTATTTAAATAGAGTATAAGGACACCTTCTGGTAAGGCTACAATTTTGACAGCAGCTTCATTTTTTTTTTATTTATAGCAGCACAAATTCTCCAACAGTTCCCAACACACTTCTGGGATATAAGCTCCAAATGGCCTGAGACTAGCAGTCCCACACTTTATGATTAATCCTAGTCACACTAAAGGTGATGGAGAGACTTCTCTAGGCATCAGTGAGGTTTAGATCACACCCTGTATGTCCAATCAGAATAGCCAATGATTGTAAAAAGCAACCAGTGATACAGGGCATCTGGGTTTTGCAGTTTCCAATTTGATGCAGTAAAGAAGCCTGACTTGAGAGGTGAGTGCTCCAAAATTTCTGAAAATCAGGCTTTATATGGCAATGGTTTTCAATTTTTTTTCCTCAGGACCCAGTAGAAAAAAATCATTTATACCCACAACCCAACAATTACATATTTCAGCAATTCATTCCAGGCTTTAGGTGGCGGCAGCAGAGGCAGGCACTACAACCCAGTACTGGGTCCAAATCTGTAGTTTGAAAACCCCAGCTATAAGGTGTACAAAGTTGGGAAACAAACAAAAAAATGAAGGCACAAAAAATCACTAGTTACTTTTAAAAATCTCTGCCAATAAACTGGTCGAAGAGAAAGCATTTGATGCCTGTCCCCAGGATACAGGTGATCAAGGTCTTCCCAAAGAACAGAATCTGATTCCTTCTTTTGGTCTAAGCCAAAATTTAGGACCCAGGTTAAAGTTAAAATTCTACAATGAAAAAGCATATTAGCTAGAAGCTAGTCAAGGAAGTAATCTAATTTTATTGCCACTGGCTCTTACATGTTGATGGGCTTGTGCACATTCCCAGATGTCCTTTGTTGGGTGAAATGCTATCATCCAATTACACCATACTAAGACAGAAGAACAGCTTTTGTTTACTATATTTTAACAGAGACTTTGTTATTATGAGGTAATATCTATAAAACCGCTGATAACACAAAATATCACTGCAGTTTCTAATTAGGAAACCAGCTGATGATGAGATTTTAATGCAATTGAAAAACAGTAGCCTGCTGAGAAAATTTTGTTTTGCCAACTTCCAAGTAACAGTTGGATTATTATTATTATTATTGTTTCAGAAAAATACCTTACAAAGACGAGAAAATGCTTACTCTTTGCAGCATCAATATTAAGTTATTCTTCTCTTTTACAAAATGATCTTGTTCCCTCTGCGACTGTTGGACGATATGATTGGCTTGTTTTTTGAGAGCAGAAATCTTCTCCTAATATACAAATATAACAACCATATTTTACATAGTGAAATTTGAAAGGACAATGTATGCAGCATGGATCCTGTTCAGGGAGAACATATGCTAGCAAATATAGCCCATATAATTTTATCCATAAACTTGGCAAAACTGAACAGTGATAACTATTTCTTAGATTTAAGACTAACTACCAGAAAAGAATTTTTAACTTTTAAAAATATATGAATCCTTAATTCAGATTTAAAATGGTTTTCTGGTCCTGCTTGCAGGCTTGGAAAATTTGTAGGGAATCATACGATCAATCTGTTTGCAGAGCGCCAGCCCAGAGTAGGATGGGTTGACCTGAACCTCTGTTTTTTTGGGTTCTCGTGTGCCATCATTCTGCATTCTAAGAAATAAAGTAGCGTTTATGTTGCTGCCTTCCAACAAGGGTATTCATGCCCCAATTGCTCTGTATTGACTTCACTAGTGCTTTTTTAGGTAGTCTGTTGTCAGAGTTGGCTAATATCTAAATAAGGTGATGAGCTCCCTGGCTGAGAACCACTGTTATCCTACCTGGTTTTGTATGCTTACCAAATAGCCTCATAAAACCGTAAACATCTGCACAGTCATCTGATTCAATCAAATGTTTCAGCATTAAAAACTGCAACCTGACTCAAATCTATTGAACCTGCATTTCCCTAATTGATAACTTCTTTGGCTCTCATATACATGGGGTATTCAACTCTTTCTGAGCAGGCATCATAACGGCTATTATTATTGTAATAATAAACAATGGTAACCACGAGTGGCCCTTGGAAATGGCTCTTCAACTGGTAAGCAGAGAGATGACATGGGGAAGGGGGGGGGCTCAAATAATTTTTTGTATTTTATACTGAGACATTTGGGGTAACTTGCATAAAAGCATCAAGACAATATATAGTAGATGATCTGGGTCTTGATTTATTGTGGTTGCACCTCAGTATATGACTGGCATCGGGGAAATGTCAAAGGGTGACTGGCCTTTAACAGATGATGGATCCAGCCCTACCTGTGACACACTTATCTCTGCAGAGGGACAAAAATGAGTAATGCCTCATGATAGGAAGATCATGTGGCTAAAGTCAGGCTTTCTAGAGCAGTGGCTCTCAAACAGTAGATTGTGATCTACTTCTGAAGGGCTGTTGCCTTTGAAACCTATGAGTGCTGCGGCATCTGCTGGGGAAAAGTTGGAGACAACTGTTTTAGGGTGTAGCTAAGAGAGAAGCCTTAGGAAAGTCAAAGGGAAAAGAAAGGACTCTCCCTATAGGAAGACCAAGGAGTTGCTACTTGATAGAAAGCAGGGAGAATGTAGAGGAGTAGGAGTAGAAGGGCTACATAAGTTGCTTTACACATAAAGACTCTCTGGGGCTGCAAGCTTGATGACTTCAGAAGCCAGATAAGACGACTGGAGTGTGGAGGCCATATCTTTTAGATTTAAATCTTGACACGAACAAGACTAAGAACCTTGCTTCAAGAATCATGAGCCAACCATGAAGGCTCTGTGAGAGTTCTTTTGTTCCCTTGTGAGCTTTGTTTATAAACCAGATCCCCAAGAAGGTCTGTTTATTGACACATGAAAGCCTATGTTGAAGTTTTTGGGGAATCCAAGCAGGGGTAAGAGGAGGAAGCAGCAAACCCAAAGCCAAACTGTGTAGGTGGTCCTGTAACACATAGAAATACAACTTCTAACTTATTAGTAAATTTATCTTTAAAGATAAAAAGTAACATTAATAAAGGTGATCACAGGAAAGATGCTGCTGTCCATCATATTATCAGAGAGTTTCCCACATAAATTAGGAAGAGTGAACTTCATAGTGGCTATCATCAATCTCCTTCCTTCTCAGGATAATAGTCTTACTTGAAGTACTTTTGTTGTTGTTTGTATTTTTACGTTCTTGCTATGGTGCAAAAGCTTTAAGGAGCGTTTTTTGAGGTTTTGCAATGTTTCTTAAAAACAGTCAGACTCTGTACTCACTTAATCTCTTTTATGTGCATCAGCAAAGAAACAGGCAATGGTGATACAGTTAAAAGCACAAGCAAAAAGTTCAGTTTTAATCATCTTACCTTTCTACTGACAATGCTGCGCTGATATTCGGCTACTTCACGTAGGAGCTGCTGTGTCAAGTTCTCTTTTTCCTCATCTAACCTGCTCTCATGTTCAAGTTGCTGGAACTCCAGATCTTCAAAGTGTTTACTTTCTACCTCCAACAGATCAGCATCCTTTAAAGATAAGCAAACATACAAAATGAAGAAATCTTGTATTTGCAGTAATCAGAAAAAGAGTTACTTAATAGCATTAAATCTCAGGAAAAACTTCCTAAGTATGCTCATGTGATAAAAAAAATTTGTTAGTCTTTTAAGTGCCCCAGGACTACATGCTGGTTTTCCTAAGTATAGTCTGTTCCATTGTCCTACTGCCTAGAGTGACTGTGGAAGCTACTTCACCAGAAGTTTTCAAAAGGAGACCGGATAGCCATCTGTCTTGGATGGCTTAGACCAGGGGTCTCAAACTCAAATCACCACGAGGGCTGCAGGAGGACTAGTATGTTAGCCTGAGGACCACACCACTAAAACCTTTTCTTACAACAATCTTGCAAATATCAGTAATCATAGTATCATTGCAGGCTGCAGGAAATAGCTTTAGGGGCTGCAGAGGCCCCTTGGGCCATGTGTTTGAGACCCTTAGCTTAGACAGAACAAGTCCTGCATCTTGGTAGGGGGCTAGATTGGATTACCCTTGTGGTCCCTTCTATCCTTAGGATTCCATGATTCTTTTAATCAGAGTCTAAAATAATTATTGACTTTTCTTCCACAGAGCTGTCCAAACAAATACAAGCTTGATTTCTTTAGCATTACCATCATCATAAACTGAAATAACCGTGACTGATCTCTACCTCACTTCCTCAATCACTCCCAACATTCCATATTATACAGAAATCTATTTCGTAGAAATTAAACATGAAAAAATGGAATTGCCTTATATAATAGACATAGGAAAGAACTTTCTATTCATCATAAATTCTTATAACATGCTCATCACCAGACTGTCTGAGTGATGAATTAAGCAAAGGGCCTGACATCTGCCATGTCTGTTCTTTCATTCTCTGTCCAAGGGAACATGTGCAGTGGAATGTTTGTTTTGCATTTCATAGACTGGATTAACTCAAATATCCATCAACATAAACCAGCAATCTATTTATATACCCTGTTCCTCATTTATCTATCCATAAACCACTTACTTATCCACTCATTTATCCGTAAACCAAGATGACGTGAGGAAAAAAGATATGGCACAGGGCTCTTGTAGGGATAGCTGAAAACAAAGGATTGTAATGAAAGCTTAAAAATCCACCAACAAAGATTTTTGGTCTCTCCCAATGTCTTCTGGATATCCTCAGGTTCCATTAGTCCTGACAGGGGACCACTGACATATGTACTTTACCCTAACAGAAGAAGGATGTACCGACCACAAACTTCAGGAGACAGTGATCAGGACATGATGTGGACATAATTTCCAAAGACACAACCACCAGTCCTAACTCAAACGCCAGATTCAGAGTACGAAATATTTAGCTATATTTCAGCTATAGTGAGTACAGCTAGCATCTGTTATAAAGAACCAAAATGTAATGAGCCAAAAATGTAATGAAAGTAATGGATAATTTAACTGCAAACCCACTTTTCTGGTATTCTAGTTTTATTTCATAACTGGTAGTTAGAAAACTCTGAATGGAACAAATATGTTTATTTAACCTAACTTTTTTTCCTACAATTTCTTTATGGTCACTGAGCATTAGCAATTAGGTAATTATTGCCATCCCACAGTAACAAGATTGTAACATCTCAGCACATGATGTCTTTAAAGATGAAAGCAGAAGGAGGGCTTCATTTTGTTTTTTCATAGTTATTGATTAGAAAATTCATCTACATTTTTAAAGGTTTAAATATTTTAAGCTCTTCAATTACTTTATAATGATTGTATTTTAAATTACTGGCTATCGCTACAACTCTACAACTGTGTAAATACTTAACATTTTTCAAATACATTAAATTCAAGAGGCAGACCAAGGACAGCGTAGGTTTGTGAATGATAACAAGCTCAGACAGATTGCAAGTGGTTTGGATGACAGGATCACAATTCAAAATGAATTGGACAAACTGGTGAAATGGTCTGAGGTAAATGGAGTGAAATTCAATAAAGGCAAGTGCAAAGTACTCCACTTAGTAAAGAACAATCCATTGCACACATACAAAACAGGCAATGACTGCCTTGGAAGGAGAACTGCGGAAAGGAATCTGGGTGTCATAGTGGATCACAAGTTAAATAGGAGTCAACAGTGTAACACTATTGCAAAAGAGCTAACACCATTCTGGGATGTATTAATAGGAGTATTATAAGTAAGACAGAAGAAGAAATTCTTCTGCTCTAGTCTGCACTGATTAGGCCTCAACTGGAGTACTGTGTCCAGTTCTGCATGCCACATTTCAGGAAAGATGTGGACAAACTGGAGAAAGTCCAGAGAAGAACAACAAACATGATTAAAGGTCTGGAACACTTGACTTATGAGGGAAGATTGAAAGAGCTGGGTTTGTTTAGCCTGGAGAAGAGGAGACTGAGAGGGGACATGATAACAGTTTTCAAGTACCTAAAATGTTGTCACAAGGAGGAAGGAGAAAAATTGTTCTCCTTAACCACCAATGATAGGAAAAGAAGCAATGGGCTTAAATTATGGCAAGGGAGGGTTAGGTTGGACATTAGGAAAAAACTCTTAACCGTCAGGGTGATCAACTAGTGCAATAAGTTGCCTATGCAGGTTGTAGAACCTCCATTACAGGCAGTTTTTAAAAGCAGGGTTTAAGGTGGTATTTGTTTCTGCTATGAGTACAGGGGACTGGACTTGACAACCTCTCATGGTCCCTTCCAATTTCTATGATTCTACTTTACGGATACGTTTAAAAAAGAAAGATTTTTTTTCTACCCAAGATCCTAGTCCTGCAATTATCACCACACAGATGGTCCTCTGCATTTTCCGAGCTCCAATGGAGTTCATGAAACTCTGTCAGGGTACAGCTATTTGAAAGATCAGAGGCTACATTTATTAGATACACATATTAAGAGAAATATGCCTTGAATTCTTTCCAAAAGTAGTTTGTAAACACTACAATTGCTAGAGTGCATAAAGAGATGCATTACCTTTTCTGAAAGGCTTTTATTAACTTTCTATATTTACGTTGAATAAGAGTGGTCTGTAAAAAGAAAGCATAAAACCTGCTTGAAATTAATAACCTGCAAGTTTTACAATGCATCTGGGAATTTAAGCCACACAAATTCATTGCCCAGCTCAGTTTAAAATTTTAGTGCTGGACAAGAGTATACAAACAATAGCTATGGTGACTCAACTGTGTATCCGGGGAGCAATTACATCAAAGGCAGCAGCGTTATAAGCTTTCCATACATGCTGTTATCATGGCCGCATGGCTCAATTCTGATCTCTAGAGTTGAGATTCAGTTTTCACATCACTTCAAACTTTCCCTTCCTTTTTAAGATCACAATTACCTTTTTTTTTTTTTTTGAGTACGGGATCACCTATGAAGTTAAGCATATTGGTTTTCACAAAGGCCAGCACTGTAGTCCAGCAGAGGGCATATATTATACACTTGTGTAGTATTTCAAGTATTATTTTTTATCGCTTAATACAATGTAATTTCCCAGTTGTGCTGTTTGACCATAGCTCCACACACAGCAATATTTTCATATAGCTAAATCCTTTGCTAAGTAGTTAGCTGTTGTTATCAACCTGTAAAGAATCATGCATCCTCAGGGGTAGGAGGAGGATATGTAAATATAATTAGTCAAAAATTATCAAAATTGAGGTTTTGTTTGTTTTTGTTTTACAGAAGGGGGGGGGTGTTGACAAAATAATGTTTCATGTGACAATTCTTTTTTTCCTAGACATTTTTTAGATGCTCATTAAAGGAAAAAAGTTTAAAAAATGATATTGAGGTATTTGAGTTTTCCTGTAAAACCTAAAACTCTGCAAAACTATCTGACTAAAAGGAAAAATATAGATTTTCTTTGAACTATTTAATGGAAAGTAAGATACATTTTTAACCAGTATTAACAACAGATTAATCATTAGAGTTATAGACAGATTATTACTAGTGTGAAATCTCCATGCGAGAAAGAACCAACCCTGACTTTCAGAGACCAGGTGGAGTTTGCAGGGCTGGCTCTTAAAACTAGGTGCATTTGCTACATAAGTAATTGAAAGGCAAGTAACATAAACCCCATAATGCCATTTTTAGAGTCTCTTTTCTGTACCTAACTGTACTTTGACTCTGTTATGTCACATGCAATGAACTCAAGTCACCAGTAAACTGTGTAAGAGTTGAATAAGACACTATGTGCAGCTGCAAGGAACGAAGGAGTAATTCCGATATGCAAGTAAATTGCTGAGATACATAACCTTAGGAATGACATTTTCCATGCATGATTTAAATTAAAACTAAATTATGTATTGAAGAAAATAAGTATGCACAGCAACAGACACAAATGAGTTTACAGTGTGGCAAACAAGCAACAGATACTTGGATAAAAGAGCAAATGCAAGTTAAGTGCTGAAATAGTTTATTTTAATTCCTGAAACCAAGAATTCATCTTTTCTTGTTCAGTTACAGATTAATACTCTAATGTCCATCGATATATCACAACTCTTATCAGTTTTCACATCAGCCAACAGGAGCAGGGTGTTAATTATGTGTTACTTGTCTACAGCTTTAAAAACAAAACAAATTTTAATCCACCAATTTGCATTCTACTCAGTTATCACCATGCAAAATATTAAGTAAGAATGCACAGAGACAAATACTTAACCCTCACAACTAAGCCGCAAAAAGTTTTCAGACGCTTCTTTGTGCACATGAGATAGAATATATTACAATTAACTGAGTAATTTTTAAAAAAGTGCAATCTTGAAACTTGCTACTGACCCTCTTCAGCTGCTGCTGCAACTGTTCCCTCA
This sequence comes from Podocnemis expansa, assembly GCA_007922195.1. NCBI lineage: Eukaryota > Metazoa > Chordata > Testudines > Podocnemididae > Podocnemis > Podocnemis expansa. Next base: position 18,308,576 of record ML682018.1, read on the forward strand.
TGGATTCAGGGCAATTATCAAGCTGGGTCTTCTGTTCCGAGTATAGCTCCTGAAGCCTCTCTAGTTTTTCCCTTTCAGCATCAAGCTTTATTTGTTCCTGAAGTATGAGCCAGAAAACAAAAAATAGAATTACTGTCACACCCAAGCAGTTGTTAGCAATTATGATCATGTGTGGCAAAAACTTCCTTAATGAACTCTAAAAAGCCTGTGCACGTAGTTTAAAGAAAGACATACACAGTTAGTGGAAATTGCAGTGATGGGATTGGAAACTGACATAAAACAGAAGTTGATCATTGCAGTGGTGCAATCATTCCTAGTTACTGCTAACTGAGCAAAGAAGATACACTTCCCTTGCTCAAAAGGCACTGGCTAGTCCTGTCCCATCTTCAAATCTAACTTAAATCTTTCTTATCTAGTTTAAAAAAAAAAAAAAAAAAAAAGGCTGAGGCAGCAGCAGCTATGTAAGTCTCATGATAGTGTGAAGGGGAAAAAAAGTAGTTTTTGCTAACATTACTGTGAAATATTGTATCTACTTTAGCTGCAAAGGGAACACATGTTAGGACTCTTCCTCAGCACAGATTAATATGTTTAGCAAGCAGTAAGAAACATGAAGTGAGGCAAACTACAGTGAAGAATTATGTTTGGGGCAGGAAATTCTGTTTCAGTAGCTAACACACTTTGATCTTGTTGAGTTAATCCCACGAGGAATTGTATTGTGTTCTCTGGGATGCACACAAGGCTATTTTACATACTCCCTGAAAACTCCAGCACCTTCCCTAGATAAACCTTTTTTTCATCTCTCCAAACTACATGAAATTCTTTAATTTAATTTACTCACTTCAGCACTGGCCAACATACTTGGTACACTCTCTTAAACATTCTTGTAACACGTGGGTGGAATCAACAGTATGCCTGATGTATCATAGAAAGCTGCTACCAGAATATGTGCAATTCTAGAAATGATAAAAGGGTAAATTAGTCTCTAAGATGATACCCATCAGGAGCCATCTTCATGTATGAAGACACCTGCTGCTCACAGACTCAATGAAATATTATTAAATTCCTGCTTCTCCTAATCTTTGACCTATACATTGGCTTCTCATTTCTCAGCAGCCATCCACATCTTTTTGATATTTTAGGTGCCTTAAATATTCCATCCTCATTCTTTGGACAGTTGAATTCTGCACTGCTATGATGTCCACTCATTTGTCCTCTTCTCCGTCTTCTCTTTCTCTGTCTTCTGAAAACAACTCTTTTCAGATGCTCCTCACATTCAGCTTTGGTTTTGACTGAGTAGACACTTGTCTCACCCTACACAATCTTCTGTTTCATGAGTGCTGAATGCTCTTTCATATTCTCTTCATTATTGCTGAAACAGCCCACAAACCTTCACCATACCATTGCAATGATGAAGCAAAAGAATTTTGTCTGCTTTATTTCTTTTTATTCTCCTCTCCTCCAAAAGTAGGGTAATATCAATCAGACCTCAAGACTAGCTTTGGTTATTTCTCAGGTCATACTACCAGGCCAGTGAACTGCCCAGAACAATGAACATGTTTCACAAAGTCATGTAAACCTAAGGATTAAACCATTGTGTTCAGTCATCTGGTCTTCACACTCTAACCCCTAATTTCAAATAATATAAGCAGAGCTCACTTACAAGTAGGGAGCAGTTCCAATTTGTGAGTTGAGGACAATGAGACAACAACATGTAGTTGTGATTAAAATGCAGGAAGCATGACTCCTCGAGTGCTGCTGTAACCAATTACCTCACTCCATCTATTTATGGTCAACTGTTCTGAGATCAAACTCATTCCACATAGGCCAACAGTCATCAAATGGCACTTTGTCACTATTAACGTAGTGTGTAGCAAACAGAATACCTTTGAGGATCTTGCAAGAGCAGTCAAAACCAAAGTCAGAGCGGGATCACTCCTGAGGCTGAGGAGTAGCAGGAGTTCACAATCAAGATCCAGGCTGGAGTTGATACCAAGCATCAGAGTTCAAATCAGGTTTCAGGGTCCAGGACAGGTCCAAATCAAGCTGAGGTTGAAACCCATTCAGGAATAGGGAGCAGGAATGGTCATAACAGCTGCAGGAGATTCCTGCTGTTGCGTGGACTCTTCCTGGAATGCGTCTTGGGTTTATTTAGGGCAGGGAGCCAATCAGGAGCCAGGAAGCTGCTGCCTGTCAGACCCCTTGAGGCAGAACTTTCTGTGTTTTAGGTTCACAGTGGATCATGGCCGTGAACCCTTCCCCAGCACAAAAAGCAACTTAAATATTTAATAAATCAATAGCCAGGCCATCACAACCCTAGCTGTCAGTTTCACATTAGTCTAGACACAATCAGATTGGTAAGTGAGTGGGATGAGGAAGAGACAAGCAACCTACAACAGCAAGAACTACTGCAACCTTGAATTATTCCAACACTGTTAATAGCTTCCTGGAAATCCATGCACCCTAGTAATCACACTAACTCATTCAATAAGACGGAAGTCAGTCCAAGTGTGAACAGCTAACATCAGCAAGTGCACAAGTCACTGAGGATCATGCCAGAGATATTATTACATCCATCAAAAAACCAGAAAGATATTCCTTAATGACTGAAAGTAAATGATACTCATCTCTTCTATTTATAATTCAGGAAGCTCTAGCATCCCAGCAGATTGGCTCACTGGTGCAAACACAGCAGGAAATGTCACCTTAAGCATTTAGAGGCAATACATGTTTTGCAGTCATTTGGTAAAGTAATAAATAAATTTGTTAGTTTTTATGAGCCACTGGACTCCTTGTTTGTTTTACTGAACTAGACTAACACAGCTGCCCCTTTGGAACTTTGGACTAGCACTATTGACTTTACACTGGTTTGGTTCACATACTGATAATTCAAGAAGTGAACTGAATAATTAATACTTTATCAGCATTTCAACAGTATCTTCCTCCAAGGAGCTGAGTTTTATAGCCATGGATTAAACCCAATGGCCCTGTGAAGTCCAGCATATTACAGACCACAAACTGAGGTGGAAATTGTTTAACTGAGATATCCAATGTTATAGTCAATGACACAGCTGTGACAAGCACACATATGTTCTGGCTCCCACATGAAAGTCCCTGATTCTAAGGGACTGCTAAGATTTTTAAGAAAAGATTTGGAAAAGATGTAGGAGAAATTAAGATACAATTTTAAATAGCATTGAGCAAGCTAACAAATGTTAGTTATTTTATACACAGCATCACTCCCCACACTTCCCTCTGCCTCCACACACACCCTCTCTGTGCGCTCCTCCAAAAAATCTGTTACATAGTGAAGTTATGCATGTGAGTTAAAGCTACTTTCAACAACAGATAGCCACAAAGTCAATTTATGCCTGATGAACACATTGCCTGCAATTCCAACTGCTTTCCAAACTTCACTCTTCACTAAGTAACAAAATTAGATGCAGATTAGGTGGGCCTTAATCAACACCTATTTTTGCATGAGACAAGAAAAACCAAGGAATGTGACATGTTCTTCTGCCACGTTTTCCACTTTGGGTCATGTTCCACCTTCAGAAACATGCTCATCACCCATTGAATCTAACTGCAGATAACTATTACTATCTAGGGGGAAATCTGGGGCATTTAGGAGTACCTTGGAAATAGACAGTTTTTCCCAGTAACTAATTATGAAACACACAGGTGGCATACTTATTACCCTGAAATCTGAATAAACTCTGATAATTGAATCTAAAGCATTTGTAATATGGACTCATTTACTGGTCTAGTGCATCACTCTACACAATCCTATTTAAAAAGACCTCACCCAAAGAAACACCTGCATGTATATACAAGCTATTACATTTTCCTCTATAAATTCAGGATTTAAGAAGAAACTGCAATAAGGCTGGTGGGTCACAGCTTTAACCACTGGTTTTCTTTTGGATCAACACAGCATTACACATTTTGTGCTATATGGCTCTGTTGAAATGAACCAGCAAAATACTAATAATACAGGCAAAAAAGTGTGCTTTGAGAGAGGTTTAAAAATAAAAATAAGATCTGAATAGGAACAGTGCAATATGACTGCAACCCAAAACAAACCCAACACTCCAGCTTTGTTAGGAATCAGACATTAAGGATCAAAGCCTGGATTTTGACTTTACAATTTCTGTTCTGATGACATTGGTGGGGGAAGGATTTGATCAGTTATCTTTCCTTCTACCTTTGGGGCAGGAGAGAGACAGGACAAGGACAAGCTGGAAAGAAACTTTAAAAAATAATGAAAAGAAGCAATACAAAAAATTGTTCAAGGTCATTGTGAAAGGGTCGGCCTGGCTGAGGAATAAAGGTCCGACTCTGGAGCCATTAAAATTAAAAGGGCAACAAATGTTATTTGACATGAGAAACAAAATAAGAGACAGGCAACCATACATGCAATAATAAACATTTCCTAAAGATCTCAAAAAACAGTCAACTCTACTAGTGCAATTTCTTTGTGAAATACCTGAAGATCAGTCAGGAATCCACAACACATCCAGTTAACAGTGATCTAAGATACCAGGGTTTATAAGATGTCATTCCCATCATACTTACTGCTCTTTCACATAGAATGAATTGTTAAATCATCAGTACTGTACTTCTCTAACAAATTCTTCTAAGCTCTATGAAAAGCAAAAAAGGACCTAAACAGGTTTTCTTTCTGAATTACTTCTCTACACATTCCAATTGTTTCCTGTACAACCAGATAACCATAGCCACATTTCAGAAAAGCCCCCTTCAGCCTGTGATCAGCTAGAAAGACGGCATAAGAACTAGCCAGCACATGCCAGCTGACTTAGGCTTGGGCTATTTAATTGCAATATAGACATTCTGGTTTGGTCTGGAGCCCAAGATTCATAGATTTTAAGGTCAGAAAGGACCAATATGATCATCTAGTTTGACTACCTGCACAATGCAAATCACAAAACCCACTCCTGCAACAGACAACCTACAACTGTGTCATTCAAGTCCCCAAATCACATCTAAAGACTTCAAGGTACAGAGAAACCACAACCAACTGATTCACACAACAGACGAAGGCAAAAACAACCCCAAAGGCTCCTGCCAATTGATATGGCAGTGGAAAATTTGCCATCACCAGTGAAGATGTACCTTGAATATTTATATGGTTACCACGAGCATCTAGGGTTACACTAGTTCAGGTTAACTAACACTGGAAGAGACATTAAACCTCAGGCTTCAGAGCTGAAGCCGAACTAAACTAATAAGGATTAGGAGGAAGCTGGGTGATGGATCAACTTACCCCACATCCGCCTATGCAGGGTTCTTAAACTTGCCTCTGAAACACCTAGCATTGACCATTGCCAGAGACAGGATCCTGGACTAGCTGGATTCTGGATTGTGTTCCCTCTGATGCATATAGGGGCATTACCAATATGAGTGTCAATGACAGAAAGCCAATGCGGGCAACAGCAGCCAGAGGACTGAGGCCTGCATTGCACCTCTGCCAACACTCAATGTTCCCTCTAAGCTGCGCTAGTGGGCAGGGGCGCAGTGGCCCCCTCTCACCAGCGCAGTGAGCATGTGGGACAGCGCAGGCAGCCCTGCCTTTCCCCAGCCCTGAGGAGCCCAGTGTTGTCTCCTCTCAGCTCCAGCAGGCTGCCTGTGCTGCCTGTGGGAGCAGTGAGAGCTGACGGCCCCTCCCTCCTGCTGCACATAGCCAGGGAAGGAGCAGAGGGGGAGGGAAATTTAAATCTCTCCCTCTCCTCTGCACCAGGCTGCATGTGCAGAGATGGTGGCATCTTGGGCAAGAGGGGGGACCCTGAGAGATGGCAGGGCTAAATCGTGGGGCTCCCAGAGGCAGCCATGTATGGCCACAGGGACGCAGGGCTCTCTGTGGGGGCAGGGGATGGGAGCTGGGCTGCAGGCAAAGGAGCCAGGCTCGAGTTGGAGGAGGACTTGGGACTTGAAAGACCCAAGCAAAATTGTATTGAGCCATTTAGCATCTCTATCAAGGGTGAATGCTTTGCTTTTCACTTGCTAAAAGGCTCCTGACAGAAAAGCGAGCCTTTAAAATAAGCAAAAACAAGTTGGGTTAACTTCAGATTTATTTTCTTTTCTGTGAGAGATTCTAATGCAATCAGTTTGTCAAGGTGGGGCTTTACAATGTAACTTTGTATAGACTCCTGTGATGGAAGGAAACAAATCCTAATGATTAGGAAAATGAAATGAAAAACTGAAAGGATAAAAAGTCATTTAAGGCAGAAGGAAAAAAATATTGCCAGTGGTGCAATAATTTTTAAAAAAGAGACTTTGTATTTCTATTTCCCCAAAAACGTGTTAGAAAAATAATCATTTTCTTTCACAAATCCATTTATGCTCTTACTTCTTGCAGCTTTGATAAGGTTTGCTTTAACTGTCAAAAATTAAAAATTATTAAACAACCTTTATTATATTCCACTACCAGACACACAAATCTCAATTGTACCTCATTTTGCTTATTTTAGTTCTGAAAGTATTTACACTCCAGGCATACTAATTATAGCCTCCCTTTTATTGTTGAAAATGATTTGGATTTTTAAAAAACCCCATAAAGTCCAAAACTGAGATGTTAGAGACTCTTTATATTAAAGGAAGATACTCACAGTGTTTAAAGTTTCCTGTATGCCTAATCAATTTTTTGCCATTAACTTAGGAGATTGTTGTCCCATATTTAGCTTTTGAGAGGTATGATTGGGCATGATAATGTAACAGACTCTAACCTAGCTCTATTTGATGCAAATTCTTTAGGCACAAAAGATGGCCCTGGTTACAGAGATGTGATGCTGCGAGAAACTGTCTTGAAACATGTTTTCTGCCCTTGCCATCTTTAAAAGTTTTGAATTTCTCAGATAACTTTACTTAAGGTGTTGCCCTGAGGGAATCTGGGAAGCAGTTGCTACCTTGTGATTGTGATTTGCAATGCATGGTAATTTAATATGTTTACTGAGGGCAGAATAGGTGTATTTTCAAGGTTGATAGCTAGATATTAAACACAATCCCCATAACATGTCAGTCTCATGATCAAATCTGAAGCTACCTACTTAATTTCAATCTACGTTTTGGACATTTAAGGCCTGATCCACTTTGAATCTCTTTTACCCCAGTTGGGCAGCATAAGAGGGACTTAAATTTCAAAGGGGCAGCCGTGTTAGTCTAGTAAAGCAAAAAAAGCAAGGAGTCTTGTGGCACTTAAAGACTAACAGATTTATTTTTTGGATGAGCTTTTGTGGGAGAAAATCTCACTTTGTCTATATATGTATTCTGGAAATCTGACAAAGACAGGCAACAAAAACTGAGCAGTGTAGATGATGGTAGAGGCTAGACAGGCAGCAAGTTTCATTGTCTCACATTTGTTTAGTAAATTAATAAAACTACAGTACATCAATTTAACATTTTTATTGAAGTTTGAATGAAAAGACATCTACGAATTACTTTTGAATTAAGATACTTAGGCATGCTGATACTTTCAGCACCAAAAAACTGTTACCGAGGCCTCATAAATTGTTGCTCAGTAAATACCACAACTTGCTCAGCTGCATCATCAGCTTAGAGGGAACATTGCTCCACAGTGGGAAAGTGCGCAGGGGAGGAGTGAGCAGGGTCTTTAAGTCCAGTGAGAAATTCTGGAGTGACAGACTAGAGCTGCAGTTCCCAGAGGTAGGACCCTGACAGGTGGATATTGTCCCAGTACAATACCATGCATTGCTGCTGGGGGCGGTGATGCTGCCTTCAGAGCACAGTGCCTGGCCAGAAACCACTGCCCTCCAGTCACCCAGCTCTGAAGGCAGCGTAGAATAAGGGTAGCAACACCATGACCCCCCTACAACAACCTGGAGCCCACTTTCTGGGTCAAGACCCCCCAGTTAGAGAAATGCTGCTGTAGGGTAAAAGTACACAAAGACCATATTTGATGCATTTTTCATGGCTGTGAGTTTGGTGGTGCCCTAACTATAAACATGGAAACCACCTGGCAGTGAAAAGGACCAGTATGACAGAAAGAGGATGGTCCTGGCTATGAATAAGGACAAAAGACTGACTCACTACACTGCAGTCTGGAGAGAGACACTCCGCACGCATTCTCTGAAGAGGTACCTTGGTAAGCAGGGCAGCTTATGAAAGATGGGGTACTGGCTCCTTGGGGACAGCAAATGCTGTGAAAAACCTAACTTTAACATGAGAGTCAACTCTCAGAGAAGATAACTGTATTTTCTGATTTTGTTTGTACACAGCCATTTGTTTCTGTCACTCTCAGTTGTTTCTATTTGGACTGTCATTCGTTCTTAAAGAAACTTTCTTTCATTTTACTATAATCGAACTCAAGTGCCCATGCAATACAGGAGTGACGGGTTAATATAAAACTGGTAAACTAGGGTACACTGTTTCTTTGGGAACAGAGGATCTGAGATTTCTGCAGGTACCCAGTGATGTGAGGCTGGATACTAAAGGGGGATGTTCTGAAGTGATTCAGGTGCTGGGGTGCAGCTACTGCCATTCATTGGGGCAGGCGTGGCCAAACTGTGGCTCGGGAGCCGCATGTGCCTCTTGAATGAAAAAGTGTGGCTTGAGGAAGAGTGTCAGCAAATCAATTTAGTAGGTAAAAGTATATGGCTTTATATGCTTCAGTGTGGCTCTTGAAGGTTTAATGATCAACTTGTGTGGCTCTTGAGTTCCATAAGTTTGGCCACCCCTGCATTTGGGCCTGCTTTCCACACACATTTGTCTTAGGAAAGAAGCACAGCTGTGGAGGAAAGCTGGCATAGCTTAATCATCAATGTTAAGGCTGCCAATCAGACACCAGTGATCTTACAAGAGACTCATTTAGGGATAATGACAGGTGCCTGACTGACATGGGGAAAGGAACATGATATTACGGGGAAAAGCCATTCATTTTCTTCCCCTAATATTTCTCTCAGTGGAAGGGTTCCCTCCTATGAATCAGGAGCTTTCTACCAAATGCTGCAAGTATAAAACAACAGCAATTCCATAGTAGACTTAACAATACCTCTGCTTTTTCTCTTTTTAAAATAAAAGCATTTTTTTGCAGTTCACCGGAATTTTAAGTCTCAGTACATCTTAAGGACACTGTTATCTTCCAACCACTGTTTCAATTTTAAACCAATTACGCCTAAAACACCCTTAAAGTATTATCACCATTTCACACATAAAGAAAGATCAATACACAACACAGGTATAAGTTGCAACTTGTTGATGGACACACAGCAAGTCAATGGAGACCTGAGACTCCTAAACTCACTCTTTGATTTAAAAATTGCTCACTGATTTAAAAATTGCTTTTTCTAGAAACCAGACCCTCGAATGGAATTGCTAGAACAGAAAATTAACAGTCTTCTTGGCTAACCATGAGAGCCACAGCAGCACAAAATACTTTAAATAAGAAAACTTTAAAATACAGGACAATCTTTAACATATATGGTTGATGACAGGGGTGGCCAAACTTATGGCACTCAAGAGCCACACAAGTTGATTATTAGACCTTCAAGAGCCGCACTGAGGCATAAAGCCATATACTTTTACTTACTAAACTGATTTGCTGACATTCTTCCAGGAGCCACACTTTTTCATTCAAGAGCCACATGTGGCTCCTGAGCTGCAGTTTGGCCACACCTGAGAGATGACAAGAGGATATAAAAGAAGAGGTATCTTTCTAGCAGTACAATCCCTTGTTCAGTTTACTTTCCTGCTAGCTGTTTCGGAATGACCTAGAGGTTACCAGTTATCTATTATCACCTGTAATGATCCTTTTATCCTATTGGTGGCCTCATTGTTTTAGGATCCTATTCACAGCCTTTATGGACCTTGACATGTATGTTACTTTTAGGAAGTGACCAGTGCCATTGACTTCAATGAAATTACTTACCTGCTTAAACCGATACATGTACTTAAGTATCTTGCTAAACTTGAGGTCTTAGTAGGGAAGATGTAAAAAGTTCAAAAGTACTCATTTGTCTGGTTCTTTAGGCTTTGCACATTTTCACTGCAGGAGGAAAACAGTCAACTGAATTTTAGATCCCGAGGAGACTGGATTCTAATAGCACTACCAGTGAGCATAAGTTTGTGTGTCAGAGTGCCTTTTAAAGGATTGGCAGACTGGCATCCTTTCCTTGTCTCAACTTCTTCAATCTTTATGGTACGAACAGACTTGAGATGGGCCAGACAGAGGTATAACTCTTCATTTCCAAAATGTAGGTTTAGGTCTCTTGATAGAGCTCTAGGCCAATTATTTCAAGGAGGGAAAACCTTTCTGCCATAACTTCTATAAATCAAAGGTCACCAGCACAGTCCTTTTGTCATGTAAATATAGTATTATTTCATTTTTTTTCCCTTTAATTGTAATCTCTGTCTTTTCAAAATGATGGGTTACTTGTAAATCAGATTGGCTCAAACATGATGATGGCATTTAGCTATATAGGACAAAATTTACCTGCACATCTGGATAAATCAGCATGGCTATCTGTAGTTGTATACAGCTTCATAAAGACAAAAATCACTCATGGACAGTTTCCAGCTCAAAGAGTAATTCTGAGGAAGCTGTAACTGAAAACTGCACATCGGAACACAAGTGCTAATTCTCATAGGTTCATCCTTTGTACTTGTGTCACTACTACACGTATATAGAATTATGTAATATGAACTGATTCATTCAGTAAAAAAGTATGAGACAGAGTCTGTTTGTGTTTTGTAAAGTTTGGTTCTCTCCAAAAGCTGGCGAGTTAAAATCATTTTGTCTGAAGCTACGCTCTACTATCAAATTGCATTAGTACTCATTTATTTATTCTGCAGGTCCCTCTGCCAAACCAGAACATACAATCCATAGTTTGCTGCTGACATCTGAGCAATTCCATAACTGAAGTGTTTAAATGATAGATCAGGCTTTAGCAGGTTAGGCTTCGGAGTGTTTTGTTGTTCCTCCCCAAAAGATGATAATAAATATGCACAAATAGCAATATTGTCTTTTCAATCACATGAACACATAGGCTTCTTGTTATTACAAGAATGGGAAGATTGCATACTATGGTCAAATAACTTAACTCGTCTATTCTAGTACCTCTGTGATAGCTTGGAAGCATAAACAGTTTTCAAATATAGAAGGAGGAAAAGAAAAAGAAAAAGAAAGCTAACATGCTCATCTAATTTCAGTTCTGGGATTCTCCCAAGCCAAGACCATTTCTCTCTACTTATCATGAGCAAATAATAGACATTTTATATTCTGGAGCACAAACACTACTTGTGACACAAGAAGATGACTGCTGTTATGAGAGATAACCAAGCAGACAGAGAGTATCTGTGTTGTCTAAATTTCTATCAAACCTGCTTCTGGGAGAGTGGGAGTGCCACTCAATCTCTATATCTGTACAAGAGACACAATTACAGGACCCAATAAAACCAGCTTTTCAATCAAAAGCTCATTCCCCTGCTTATCCCCCAATGCAATTTATGCCATCATGTGCAAGAAATGCCCCTCTGCCTTATATATTGGACAAACAGGACAATCTCTGTGCAAAAGAATAAACGGGCACACATCTGAAATGAAAAAAATCACAACATTCTAAGCAGTGGGTCAGCATTTAGATCATCCTGATCACTGCATTGATGATTTACTAATTGCAGTGCTCAGATTTTCTCCCACAAAAGCTCATGCAATAAATAATTTTGTTAGGCTTTAAGTGCCATAGGACTCCTTGTTTGTTCTACTGAATCTCTAAAGATTACAAGTTGTCACTAGATGGCAACTTTAAGTACCAAACTGAGCCCTCACAGTTTTGGGGGGAGGCAGGGCATCAGTTAAATTCTGCCTAAGCCCTATTCTATAATTGCCACACTTTTCAGTGGCTGTCAGTGGGAGATATGCAAGGTACATAAAATACTTTCCATATCTCCCAACGACTTACTAGGAGTTCCCTACACATTGCACTAAGCTGACCGGAAATGTCTTCTGGTCAGCTTACTGCAATTCCAGTTCCAGGGCTGGAGTTCCTATGGCAATTTCCAGAGAGATTGAGCACGTCTACACAGACCGCACAGCTGAACCTGGAAGATCATGCTGACAGCAGCAGTACAGACTTACCCTCAAAGGGGAAATAGTTAATCATCAGCATCACTGTAGACAACACTGAGGTGGGGGGAGAGAAAGGGAAGGGTGTCTCCTATCCTAATACAAAACAGGCTAGAAATTGCTTAGCTCATGATATCTGCAGAGAATATAATCTTACATAAATTGAAATATTAAATGAGATAGTCAATTATTTCTTTCAATTGGCTAAATATTTATATTTATTTGCATTACATCTTCATTTTTTTGTTAACATTTGCTTCCTTTTCCAAAATATTATATCTATGACTTTATGACATTTTACTTCACAATTCACATGATGCAATTTCTTTTCTTTGTTAAAACTTTTTATTTCATTTAAGCATCCCAGGCCACTGCTAGATGAAACTGGTGTTCTCTCACTTGCATTTTTTGTTTTAATATTAAAAACACTTCAGACTTTGGGAAAGGCATGAGTATAAGAATACTGAAAGGATGCTTCAGCAAAAGATTTTTTTTTTTTAATAGGCATTTTAAAAAGGCACCCTCAAGGAAAAAAATAGTATTTATCATATTTAACTCTATTACCAACAGAGAAATGTATCAAAAAAGTTGTTGGGGCTGTCACCTTGACTTACAAGGAATGTTGACAAGAACTAGAAATGGGTCATTTGTCTAAGCAATGGAAAGGGATGGTGAAAGGTTCATGGAACAAAAGCCTGTCTCCAGCGATCATCCAAGAACAAAAATGAAAACCAAATGAACAGAACATCAACCAAGTGACTCCAAATCAATCTGCATAGTGTAAACAGGAGGGATGGAGAATTATTTAGAGTGATTCCAGGGAAGATAGTTATAAATGATGATTTATGGGATGAAATTAAGAAAAGAACTGAAATTTCACTGAATATCCAGAAAAACTTCCTGGCAGTGAGATATAACAAGCTGAAGACTGATCTTTCAGGGAAAGGTGCACAGACTGGAAAATAGACTAGATAAGAGACTACAGGTCACCTAATAATAGATCTTTTCCATTCTGGGTAGCTAGGATTCCAGTTACATCTCTATTTCACAGAAGTAACTGGGTATTAAAAAAAAAAATTGAAAGTTAAGCCTACAGATACTAGAGAACTAATGAATTAAATTTGCGCAAATGTTTAGAAAATTCTTAGTCAATTACCAAACTATAAATTTAGCAAACTGAACAAACCTGCATACTTGCATTAAAACTGTACATTGTTCATTTATTTGGAAAAGTGTGTTACTCATCATTCTACATAATATATATTGTTATATATTTTGTAAGTGAAGTCTCAATAAAATCAAGCTAAAGCAACCTACTCATATTTCTTTGCTAAGAAGGAAAAAAATATCCTTAGATTTTTTGAGGGAAGAATTAGTGAGCATGTAATGTAAAGCAGTTTTAAAATGAAAACTTAAGATGTATTCTGTGAAAAAGTCAATTTAATACCACCGTTTTCACAGCAGACTCCAAACCACATATTGTGATAAATGGCATGTTGTGACTGTAGTCAGCATTCATTCTGCTTTACGTGGCATCTGAAGCACATCAAGTACCCCATACTTTTACAACAAATCAGGACTTTCTACTTTATGTTACTTCATGTAGCTAATCAAACATATCTCAGAAAATAAGTGCAAATTCTTGAGACAATTATTTTCTACCATGTATAAATCAAGTAACCTACCTATGGCTTGTGTATGTTTCAGATATCCTCCTCTATATTAATTAATTTGAATACACTTGGAAGATCAAAGACTAAATAGCACAAAATTAGTGAAGACAACTTCCTTTACCTTTGTCTTTTCACCAATAACATTTCTCTCCAGCTCAGCTATTTTCCTGTTCAGATGATCCAATATTTCCTTCTCTTTCAAAAGTTCAGTTGTTTCAGATTTCTGTTCCCCATCCAAAAGGGCACATTCCATGTCCAGCTAGGAACAGAAAGCATTTTGTTCAGAAGCAATTCAGCTTACAAATAAATCTTCTCAGGCTTTTTTGGGGTGGGGAAGAATAGGGAGTGGCAGAAAAGGAAGGAGAGGTAGATGAAGGTTGGAGAGAAGGGGAGAGGTATTCATCCTATAGGTACACTTTAGAAAGCAGTGTTGATGCCACAAAGTTTGAGCTTCTCTATGTTACAAATAAATCATAAATATGCTAACATGTAAAAAGGAAAATCTCACCATAAAATGTTGTAACAAAGTCCAAACCAACTTTACTTTTAATATTATTTGTTCGGTACTTGCTTTATAATTCTCCTCTTCTTTGCTTCTTTCTGCATGATTTCTACCTACTGTTTGTGCCCCGTCTCTACACTAACCACTTTTGTAACAGCTGCTTCTTTCCTGTTGTTGCTAATTAGAGACAGGACAACTTAAGGCCCATACAGCTTGGTTTGCAAGTGTGAGATTCCAGAAACCAACAGTGCTTCATGGCCTTGCCAGCACAAAGGGAGAAGTTATAAAAAGAAGTTCTCTCACATCCTTACCCTTTTAATGGCTACATGAAATACAATCCTCCCAAGTGAAACAAGATACTCAGATGAATCTATCTACCATTCAGCAATCAGAGCTATTCTCATTACATTTAAGAGCATACTACTTAGATCTAGAAAAGGCCAAACAGATCATGTTATCTAGCCTCCTGCAAGAGAAGAAAACAGTCCCCACAGTACACAAATTATCAGTTAACATGATAATGCACTTAATTTTAGACAAAAGGCAGAGGGTTTGAAGGCTATGTGGAATCATGAGACTCCCGTGTATTTTTCACTATACAAACATGCACACACACACACACACACACAAAACCAGATACATGCATGTGTACAAGTTCCAAAGGGGTAGTTGTGTTAGTTTAGGACTCCTTGTTGTTATGCACATGTATACATATATACAATGTTAGATATTTAATAATAGAATATTTAAAATCCAAACATGTGAAAAAGAACAGGAAACCTGATCTGCTGATACCTCTCTTGAAGATTCATCCATCTGATCATTTAAATCTTTGATCTTCTGTTCAAGTTCCTCCAAGTTATTTAGTATTGCTATGCGTTCTTCCTCCAGCCGACTAAGCTCCTGCTCTCTTTGCTCATCATTTGTGCGTTCTGGTGTCTGCAATTAGTTATTAGATGGCGTTTATTAATACAATTCTAATATAGTACTTTTTCTCTCCTTCTCACTCTATGTTCAACAACTTTACATAACTCTTGCATTGCTGAGAGCTGTTTTTGTATCTGCCAATTGACACTTCACTTCTAAGCATCGAGTACTGAACTTCATATAGAAAGTCTTTTTTCATTACTTCCTCTTGTTAGCTATATTCTTCAGACATCTCCTACAATGTGTAATTTTCACTGTAATAAGGCAAAGTTCTCTCTTCCTAAGTAAAACAGATACAGAATGATACATTTCTCATAGACCCTAAGGCCAGAAGGAACCTCCCGCACAATGCAGGCCACAGACCCTCATACTCCTTCAATAAACCTCTAAATCATGACTAAGTTATTAAAGTCCTCAATCGTGATTTAAAGGTTTTAAGGTACAGAGAATCTACCAACAAGTGAGTCATGCTCCATGCTACAGACGAAAGTGAAAAAACCCCAGAGCCTTTGCCAATCTGCCATGAGGGAAAATTCCTTCCTGACCCCAATATGGCAATCAATTAAACCCTGAGCATGTGGGCAAGACTCTGACACCCAAAAAGAAACCCCTGTAAAAACTCAGAACCATCCCATTAATTGTCCCATCAGCACATCTACACCAGGAGCCAAAGATCAGTCAACTATCAAACAAAGCTGTCCCGTTATACCATCCACTCCAAGAATTTATCAAATTCCATTTTGAAACCAGCTAGATTCCCCACCCCCACTCATTTTTCCTCCTTTTAAAAGTATGTCAGTTCTACATATAACAAATATCTGCAGGTATACTATAGCATTTCATAAGCAGCTATCAAAATTAGCAGCTTCTGTAAAAATGGGCACACAATTAGCACAGCAAATTTCAACTTTAACATCCCTCTCTCTCTCCTCTTTTTTTGGGGGGGACAATTATCATCAATAAAAAAAGTGTTAACTTTTATGAGGAGTTTATTTTACTCAGGAAATCCTAGTTCTGACATAGTAGCTAGTTTTCAAAGTGCTCCTGCAAATTATTCTGTTTTCTAAAGGCTGAAATAATGGGGTCAAAATTACTTTTTAAGGTCACTCATTGTTATTGTCTCCAAACAGAATTAAAATCAGATCCTGGCTCTCAGTCCCTTGCTTTAACTGCAAGACCATATGGCCTTCTTTAAAACCCAGTGAAGCTCAACTACCCAATTCCTATTCTGAGGGCACACATTTTAACAAGAGATCATGTGCAAATCTGACCTTGATATTTGAGAACAATGAACTGCATTTCATTAACACTCAGGTGTCTGTGAGGGCTCTTCACTTGCTTTAGCAGAGTACACTTTACCATAAATGAATGGCATTGCTTACTTACTGGTGCTACTAATCCTAGCAGGAAAGCCTCTTTTTGTCCAGTATCCTGTTTGGCTAATGCTGACTTAACATCTTCAATTTCAACTTCCCAACAGAGGTTAAAAATAGGATCTTTCATTTATGGAAATGAAGTAATCGTCATGAGCATGGAAGAGTTTCAGCAGCACAATAACTTGCATATGAAGTGTTTTAATGCAAATTTCATATAAAGAGAATCAATAGCCTATAGTTAGAGGGAACTGATTTCTGCTTAAAATACCTTTATTTCTAAAGGCTCAGCAGAAAGTTATAGAGGGGCATTTCTCTTTCTTTTCTTACAGGAAATGACATCTCTTTTCACATACACATGCATAACAACAATTCAAACAGAAGATACCCCTGTAAACATCAATTATTTTCGGCAGAATGATGCTAATTTAGTCTGTACTCCAAAGGGGTAAGAAGCGAGACATAAAAATCCATTAAAGATAAAAACAGAAGCCATCAGAAAGCAGACAGTGTAAGAGATCCCCTACCATAAGGTGATGATTAAATTGAAGAATTATATCTTCACATCTCCTTTATTTTGAGAATTCCTAATGAGTTAACATTCTACACTATGAAATGAATGGGGAATATTCTGAATTAGTTTCTTAAACAACAGGAGGTTTCTATTGAGAAAATCTTGGAACAGATTTTGTGGCATGTAAATACAAAGACTATCACTGTGCACTTCATAAGAAGCAGCATTTTGATTGGAGCAATGGCTTTGCACAGAATAAGGAAAAGAGATGGGGGAGTAAATTCAGCCAGGCTCTTTTCCACCCATTTACAACTACTGAATTGTGGTTTGCTGATCAGAAAAATCTGATCATTTTACAGCAGGCAGAAGTTTCAGTCAAAATGAGGAGAAAAGTTACAGAATTTCCTCCTCTTCTGGCAGCAGGCCAGAACTCTTAAAATGGTAAATTGCAACACACCAATAATTCTAAATTAATTTTGCTCATAAAACACAAATGATCTACAGGACTATTGAAAGTTCGCTTATTTAAATAATACTGTTATTTAACACACTCCCCTCCACCCATTTTTTGCTTCAAAAAGCCCTCCTGCTGAAGTGTTATCACTTGAAAAAAGTAAAGCTGGAAAAAAGGAAAAACTGTTTACCATTTGAAAAATAAACAGCTTTTATAGCAAATGAAATCACCAAACTTATTTATTTATATTGGACCAAATAGATGTATCGTATGACTAAGTCTTATATTTCAGCTATTTTCTTTGTGATTTCCACCATGAAATGACTTCAATAAGCGGTTCCAATATAAGATATTCACTTCTCAAGAGTCTTACCTTTGGTATGATACTAAGGTAAGAAGATTCATTGGAATTCTTCAAGAAGGCAGAGGAAGCTAAAGCTGGAGTCTTCATATTGTCACTGAAATGTTCATCAGCTCTAATCCCTCTAGAGGAAAGGAAAGTGGCAGCACTTCGACTGACATTACTACACTCTGAGAAATCAGAATCGCTTGCTGATGATTTCAAGTGGATTCTAAATCTTGTTTCAGGATTCATCTGAGAATCATCAAATACGGAATCTTCATCTGACAGCTGAAGTTTTTCAAGTTCTTTGTTAATCTTCTGAACATCAGCAACGGTGGCAATAGCAGCAGGATCACTATCAGGTTTGGAATACTCAGCACACAGGTTGAGAATGGTCTCCAGCCGCTGACGCTCCTAGTTAATTGAAATAGAGAGCACTAAATACAATATAGAGCTTTCAAGAAAAAAAAATAAAACTACAGAGGTTCACTATGTTTTAATGTAAATATTTTAAGTAATTCTACTTTCCTACATACCTTTAGCAATCCAGGAATAAAGTATTATATATGTTAATACATAAACATAAGATTATGGCATCACTGAGGAAACAAAAGTTAAAGAGGCAAGAAATTCTAAAAAAAAGACTAACTTCTATATAAAAGAGTTTAAACTAGTACATTGATTTTCCATTAACATCATAATAGATATAAATATCATATAAAAAGGGATTTAAAAAGCAACTGAATCAAAAATGAGCTGTGAGATGGGGAACACAACCTGTTCTCCATTAAACAAGATGATCCCATATTTGAGTTTCAAACTTCCCTTTTCACTACAGAAAAAAATTTATTTCCAATAGCGTAAAAATGTGAACAGTCCTGCCTAATAAAGCCTATTATCTAAAAGATGTATCAATCTACTTTGTAGTTTTAGCCATGCTCTTCGCAGAAGTTATTCCCTCCTTTTGGATTTCTGGTTTCATTAACTATTGTTTCCCTTTTCTTCTACCCACTCCCTCACCAAGTTTGTAAATTGCTTTACATCTGGAGACACCCACCTCTGCTTCTTAGGAGACTGAAAAAGAAAATAATATGACATGAGCAAAGACTGACCAAAAACAGAACACAACCTAAAATGGCTATATGACTTTGCCAGCAAACCTAAAGGTGATGAAGGAGTCAGACCATTTTATTAACATTTAAAACAAAACAGTTTAGTTGTATTATACATGATTTCTTTTAATGTGACGTTCAGAACAAAGTTATCGGGTTTTAAAAAAAGATACTACATTATAACAAGTTAATCATTCTTCTGTTTAAAAAAAAAAAGAGATGCGGGGAAAAAATGTAATTGGAAAACTGCTTACCATAAGCATAGTTAAAGATATTGCTGGAAAAAGCCTCATTAAGACAGCTTCATGTTTTGCATTAACACCAATACTAATGAATATGTTTTTTGGAAATTTTTCATCTTACCTCTAGGAAACGCCACTAGACTACAACTCAGCAGATTTAAAAACAACAAACCAACATCTCCTCCCCCAGACCTACTTGAATGGACTTATTCAGCTACCAAGTTCTACCTGGCAGTAAATCCAAAATCAGAATTTGCAAGATAGCTAACTTCTTGTAATTCTATCTCACTTGAGGCAGCAGCAATCAAAAACAAGAACCAAGTGGAAGTGTTAGAGTAAGACACCTTTTCTGGTTTCCCTGAAGAAAGCCATTTGAGTATAACATATCTTAACACAAATTAACACTTAGCTTTTAGTAGGGTTCAAAAAAGGATAGCAAAATTACAAGGATAGGAGCATCCACACTTACATTAAAGAGCATAGATGTGAATACATTTTTTAAAAAAAGATCTAATCCTTTCTGTTTCAGGGCATAAGTGACAGGCATTAGAAATTTGCCCTTGGTAGTTTATTCCCAGTTGTCCACCATGGAGTTTCTTGCACTCACTTTCCTCTAAAGCCTCTGGTGCCGGGGTCACTGTCCAAGACAAGCTGATGGACTATATGAACCACCTAAATCTGGTATGGCACTTTTTATCCCTTTTTCCATAAGGCAGGTAGCAGGCTCAGCAGACAGATGTCAACTCCAAACCTATGACACTCCACCCCACCCACCAAAAGTCCTCTATGCAAATCCCTCTCAAACCTGTCCTTATTACCCTAACCTGCTCATCTTCCTCTCCTCCTAATGACTATCTTTATGGCAGGCAACTCAATTCTTAAAGCACTACGCAACTGCTGGCCAGTTACTCCAGCATACATGTATCTCTTGCAGTTGCCACTAGGCAAGGCCTGGCCCTTTGATACTATTGTGATAAGAGTTAGAAATGAGAAACACAATATTAGAACATAGTGTTCCATTCCCTCCTGCAATGACAGGATACATCTCTTCTCTTCCACTCATCTTCCTTCTGCTTGGTCAATACAGGACATTCCTGATATTAACCACAACCACATCTTATCTTAGCTAAAAGGCTAAGCTAAGAAACCCCTTTTTGTAAGCAACAATAAACTACCACTTTGCTAACTGGTGGGGATAAGCGTTATTTGGATATCTTTTCAAGCCTCAGTAATGCAGAAAGCTCTCCCTAGCACTTGGGAAAAAACACAGATTAGGACAAGGAATCTGTTTCTCTTTTCAGAAAGTTCCTGACGAACTTCTAATATTTGAGGACACTGAGGAACTCTCTATATCCAGTACCAAAAATTGAGTTTTTGCTGTCGTCACTACGGCACAACTAAGAGGAGTATAATTTATCTTACTTCTATTTCAAAATGTGCTGCAGTGGCTTACAAAACAGGAAGTTCTGTCTATTCTCATCACTTTCTTTGCAGCCAGCTTGTTCTAGTTCCAACACACCTGTGTTCAGCATTCAAGCCATAAATTTTGAAAATCGACTGGCAAGCCAAGAAAATATCCTAGCAACTGAAGAGATAAAGGCGGCAAGATGTGGATAATTTATTAAATTAAATTTTGCAAAGAATGTATCATGCTAGCTTTCTGGTTACACAGTAAAAAATATAAATCATGCCAAATTGGATTGTGCTGTTTTACATGTGATGTGTGAGGTTGAGAATCAATATATTGTCTCTCCAAAGTTTCCTTTCTACTAGTATACACCATCTTCCTGTATTTCTCACCATCATGCCATCTTCTGTGAAAAATGATATATGCAACTCTGGTGCACATATTACACTGGCACTCACACCTTTGTTTGTACTGATGAAGCTATACTGGATAGCAGGAAGGCGTGGCATCTATTTCAACTATTCCTCTTTTCTGTGCTTCTCATTCACACAGCAAGTTGTATTAATTATGCAAATACAAAAAAAAAAGTTAGATCAAGATATCGGGGCAGGGCTTAACAAATGCACTGGATGAGTCAGCTGTAGAAAGTAAGAAGCTTTTCAGGAAGACTGTCTTTAGCAGCTACAAAATCTAAGACTCCCTTATAGATATGGAGCCTCTCTGCCCCTAATAACTGTCAAGTTAACAAATATAATCAATGTAGCAAGGTACTGCTTTTAGCAGGCAAGATGGCTCCCGTGTCTTTGATAGGACTCAGAATTTTTTCAGGTAGCAGCAGAAGAATGAAAACTGACCAGAGCCTTCACCATTACCCATCAGACCTTGTGAATATCAAAAAAACCAACAAGAAACTTACCAGCTTCATGGTGCTTTGAGCAGCAATAGACTATACATTGGAGCTATTCAAAGGGGTGAAGGACTCACAATGAGAGACTGGGGTGGAGCAGTAGAGAGACTTCTCCCCTCCTCTCCACTACAGCATCAGTAGTCAATGGGATTCAGAACACAGAAAGAGCAAACTTCTTCCACAGAAGCCTAGAAACTAGGGCTGGAGGGGACCTTGAGAGGTCATGCAGTCTAGCTCCCGGTGCTGACCCAGGACCAAGTAAATCTAGACTGTCCCTGACAGGAATTTTTCACCTATTCTTAAAAATTTCCAGTGACAGAGATTCCACAACTGGAAACCTTTCCAGAACTTGCTAACCTTATAGCTAGGAAGTTTTTCCCAACATCTAACCTAAATCTTTCTTGATGCAGATAAAGCCCCTCATTGCTAATGCTACCTTCAGTGGACACGGAGAACAGCTGTTCACCATCCTGTTTTAACAGTCTTTAACATATCTGAAGATTGTTATCACGTCCCATGCCTCCCTCGGTCTTCTTTTCTCAAGACTGAACATATCACGGTTGGTTTAATCTTCCCTCCTAGGTAAGGAAAAGGTTATGTCACAAAGGTCACTAAAGTCACACATGCCGTGACTTTCAGTAACATTTTCCAGTTCAGCCTGGCTATGAAGGAGGCCAGAGCTCCCAGCCACTGCAGGCTTAAATTTATTTAGATCTTTTGGAAGAGGTTTAAAATAAAATTCCTCCTTAACACTTCTGATAACTAGCATGGTACGATTTTTAATTTTCAAAAATACAAGATGGAAATTCACTAAGAGACCAGGGTATTACAGAGTGCTGGGAGGAGCCCACACTGATTCAGCCCCTGGCACTGCAGTCCTAATTAAAGTGATCAGTGCAGGCTGTGGTAAAGCCTGCCAAGGTGAGCTAATGATGAGTGGCTGTGGAGCTTGTTATGGGAAGCCCTTTAAAAGGGCCCAGGAAGGAAAAAGCAGACAGGAGCTACAGACAGACAGCCTAGTGGAAAGCTGCTGCAGAATCTGTGCTTACCCTGACTTGTGGCTGGGCAGCAAGGTCCAGAGAGCTGCTAAACTGTATATATGTACACTAGGAACTGGTGGTGGGTTATATTAGAGAAATAAAGCACTGGTGAGAGCAGATTTGGGGAACAGAGGCTCTGAACCACAGGGAGCTTGCATCAAACTCTTACACAGGATTAATTCTAGCCTGTGTATCTAAAGCAGCTAGTGGTTTCAACCAGATGTGTGGTATTTATTCCTGAATTAAATTCAATTGCTCTTAAACAGCTGTCCTGTAATACCACAAAAATTGCTAAATGTAAATAGGAGAAATGTGTCTAGTTAGCATTCAACCATGTCACAGGGCTATTTATGAGACATAACTACCTAATTTTTTTTTAAATAAAGTTTAGAGATCCTAAGTAATATTTTAATGAATATGACAAATTTTCAAAGCAGTGTGGAAGACTGAGACAGACATTTTCTATTAAACTGTAAATTAAATTTAACTGTAAAATTGATTATAATTTTTAATGGGTGATATGTGGGTTAATGCCCTAAACCACTTTGAAAATCCAACCTAGGATTATTTCTTTTTAACTCACATGAATACATCACATGTAACTATTATGGTGTTACAAGCTTTCTACATTCAACCTACTTTTATCTCCTGTTTACAGAATAAAATCTGACCATGTTTAAATGTTCAGCAAACCGTGGAAGAAACACATCCCTTGAAATATGTTCTCCTCCAACTCCTTCTTCATATTGCTTGTTAATTCATTGCTCACTTAAATTAAAATCTCTCATGAGTACACACGTGCTGGAATTACAGGTTCAGGGGTGCTGCTGCACTCCTTGGTTTGAAGTGGTTTCCATTACATACAGGGTTTACAATCTGGTTCAATGGCCCCCACAACCCCCCAGTATAACAATTGTTCCAGCATCCCTCTGAATACATTCTTGGCTTCCAGAAAGGCTGCTTGACCTATAAAAGAATGTTTTACAGATCCATACGTATAATAGATGGGCTATAGACAATATTTTACAGAATTCCAAACAGTAATTTTTAAATACCTAGCTCCATCTAGAGGTAAAATATTCTACTGCTGCTAAATTAATGTTAAACAATTTGTTTCCATCCATGTGTTTTAATCCCCATGAACAATAGTAAAAGCAGGTTAGTTAGTTTCGTTCTCAGGGACCAACAAAGGCTGTAGTTTTAACATTCTGCAACAGTCTGTGCAACCTAATCAAGCAAGGAAACCAAACTACAAATTATTGGATTATTTTTTTTAAATCCTGACATAAGAAGAAAAGAAAAGATGGGTTAGTGCAAAGGAAAATGGTAGGCTAAACTACAATAATCAAGGTTGCTGAGGAAGTAGCTGTATCAGAGGCACTGGAGCAAACTACAGGCTCTTTGAAGTATTAAAATGCTTTAAAGCAGTGGCTTTTAAACATAGGGTCAGAACCCAATACTGGGTCGCAGACCCTCAGACACTGGGTCATGGCACCCCCTGCTACTGCCACCAAAAGACTGGAATGTATTGCCCAAAGATGTAATTGTTGGGTCACAGGCATAAATTATTTTTTCCAACTGGATCCCAAGGAAAAAAGTTTGAAAACCACTGCCTTAAAGAGATGTTTGCATTTCTTGATTCTCCCTAAACACTATCTGGCTTACCTCATACTGAAAGGTCAAAATATTTGGACCCAAAAAAAAAAAATCAATTTCTTTCAGATCATTTACCTTTAAGTCATTCAACCCACACTTCCACTCAGAACTTTGCACCTAGCAATGTATTTTTGGTTATCTATCATTTACTTTGCAGGAAACATTCTGTAGAAATCTACACTCCATAAAACAGGAAAAAGAAGTGTAGCAAGTGTGCAAACTCAAGCCCCTGTGGGTGCTCCACCTTTCTGAAAAAAAAAAAAAATCAGGCCCTGAATGCTTGGACATTCAACAATGATTAACGCTACAGAACATAAAGAAATGGTACTTTTGTAATTCATGCTTCCTGCCAGGGCTCAGCTATTTAATTATGCTGGTTATTCAAGCCCTCAAAAAAAGAAACAAATAAAAAAGGACTGTCCTGATTTCAAATCCTTAAAAAGTAATACTAATCAGAATGCTAAACAAAAAACAGAACCAAGGAGAAAATTCCTTCACATGCAAGTCAGACAACACCTAAAACAGTCAGTCTTTCAAACATTTTAGCATGTTGAGAAAGCATTAGGCTAATTCTCCTTTTATAGGATCAGGACTCTAAGGAAGTAGTAAGCTGGGAGAAGTAAATGCTAAATAAAGGGAAAGAGTTAGTCATCTCATCTAAAAATGGAATCTGAACATATCTTCAGATTAGTATTTTTACTTTCAAGAGAAGGGCTAACTAGAAAGCATCCCCCCCAATCCTGCTTTTTCCTCTTTATAGTAAAAACCCAGGACACCACACTTGGTTTGAATGTTTCAAAGACTGAATACCTCTCCCCTTCAAAGCTGGTAGCACCGTTTAGTAGAAAGTGCCCCCCCCCCCCCAATGAGGAGCCAAAGGCTCTAAACACAGTAAAAATGCTAAACCAGCTTGTTCCACATTGGGCAGTTCTAGTCTAGCACCAAATTAAGTCACCCCATTATCAGATGTACAGACAACTCAGACCTAGAGCTGGTCAAAAAAAGGGGACAAAATACTTCTATCCAGAAAAACAGCAAAAAATTGTGGTTTGTTAAAATGGTGGTTTTTCCGCCTAAGTTGTCCATCCAATTCTGTTTGCAGCACTCACTGACTTTACTGCCTACCATAGGCCTTCAATATCTCCGAAAATCCAGCTAGTTTCATTTAGAAATCCAAGTATGGATTTTGCTACCTTACTGTAAGCAACAAAACTTGAAAATGTTTGCTTTGGTTTTCAAAATAATAATGGACTTTAAAAACTCTGCCATCACTATTGGAGTATAAAGTTTTCAGCATCCCTAACTAGCTAACAGTGGTGTAATTAATGTCTCTATCCTGGTATGAATCTCATGTAAATGAGGTGGTGTGGGAAGAAACTACACAGGATTTAAGGGCAAAAATCCAGTCCTCAGCTAGAGACTGCTCTCAAGTTGGACTAGAATGCAGGCCATGAACCCCTGCACACTCATTATGTGGTTATTTGAGGCCACTGGATCAGCATATTTGTGGGTTCAATAGCCAACCACAACTTTTTCTTCAAATTTCCTTCTGTTTCTCTGAATTTTATCCTACAAGGAACAAACAGACATCAGAACCAAGTAAATGCCACTGCAGGTTTCAGTGTTTGTCCACACACCAAAAGTTGCATCCATAGCTATATTGGTGAAACAATATTGGTAAAAGAGTGCTGTAGTTTAATTTAGCTCAAAATGTGTAAGAAATTGACAACCCAAAGTCACTTTTAAACTAATCAGGACCATTTACAAATGTGACTGCATCCATTTAAGCATATCACTATCTAAACTGATGGAGTAAAATCAGTGCAACTTGTGTATTTACATAAGACCTTATATAATCCCTACAACAAAGGGTCCTTTTACTTTGTTATAAGCATAAAAGTATTTGGGGTAAAAAATTAAATATTCTCTTGGGGAAGTTTTCAAATACAAAACTTTTTTTATTTACAATCTGAAAGGTTTCATTTTTCAGGGAGTTTGTTTCAGTGAAATGGATTTCTCCTTTTGGGATACTCAGTTTTACCTGATTCATCAGTACAGCTTTGATTTTTTGCCTCATTTTCATTTCTGAAGTACTATATAATCTTTATATTTTACCTTGCATCAAAATTTTCAAAAAAGTGCTACAAAAAGGTATCCCCCCACCATTTTCTGATTGCTAGAAAGAACAAGTCAACAGAGAAATCAATGCTTTGATGAAGAGGCTCAGGATCCAACACCTTTGACCATTTAAAGAAAATCATGCATGCTCACTGAAGGGGGTGATATGCAGCAAGAGATAACTGAATTTTGTTGTTTTGAGTCCTCCAACAAAAAGTATTAAAGCATGACCCTAACCAGCTTATAGAGAGACAGGTTTGGTTTTGGGTTTTCTTATTTTTTTTACCCCCCTCAGTTACCACAAAACAGCGCCATCAAATGAGGGGGGGGAGGAAACAGTATTGGGTCTCTGCCGCACAGTTTGTGGTTTTTATGTAGATATGTATTTTGGCTGAACCACAGATTGAATTACTGTTATTTCTGTGAGTTTCCTACATTTTTTTAGGTGGTTGAATTATACCATCTGAGATGTTGAGGCAGCATACTATAAAACCATTAATTTTAGAAACTGGCATAGTAAACAACAGCATACAAGGTCATCTTTTGAATTTCAAAAAACAGCAGCAGATGTTCTGCATCCACTATATACTGTTAATGACTTGATTTTGAAAGCTAGTTTTGCAAACATTGAGCACTGGTGGAAACTAAAAGGAAAAGAAAAATTACCAGTCGTTCCATCTCCTGCTCTCTGAGTCTCTCTTCCCTTTGTCTCCTGTGATAGTCCATTAGATCTTCTCTTCCAGAAATTGAACTAATGCTGTTCTTTCTCTCCCGTAAAGTAGGCGTCTGCCGGAAGCCTTCCAAGTCAGTTTCATCAAACTCCATAGAACTAGTGGAAAAGTTTCTTCTGACAGAGAATGTTCTGTCAAGCTCCACCAGGGAAAAAGAATTATTGGGACTTGTCCCTGAGAGTCCAAATCTATCAAAATCATCAGAAACATGGGAGAGGGACGATGCTAAAAGCATTTTCCTAGCTATGCGAGGACTTGCAGGAACACTAAGAGTTGAACTAACATAGGAATTGGTGTCAGACTTAGAATTTTTATATGGTGACGTCCCTGAGTTGCAACAAGAGAAATTAAGGTAATTATCCGCATCTAATGCACTTTGAGGTAGATCTTTTTCTCCATGTTTTTTTCTTTTGGAATTACCAAAAGAGTTTCTTGGAGGCAAACTTAATGGCATCGGTTGGCTTTCTGTCGCTTTGTACAGTCTGGGCAGAGAACGGCTATAAACTCCCATGTGGCTCAGTGCTCCACCAGGATATTTTCTAGTTCTTGAACCCAGTGTCTCAGTCACTGCCTCCTGATGCTTAACTGGTTTTGAATGAAGAGAAAGATTGTCTTGAATATGCATTCTCCGGCCTTGCTTTGGGCTAGATGGCATGCTTGCTGCCCCTGAACGGCTAACAGGTGAAAGAATTATTTCACTACCTGAGCTTCCATTCCACATTGCAAGAAAAGAGCCCGAGTTCTTCTTCCCATCCAGCACTGCTGGGAAGAAGACATTGTCACATGATTTATTTTTTTGACTATATTTTGAATAGTGAAACTTATCTGCATGTCCAAATGGTTTTTCATTTTCTCTGTTGGCATGAACATCAAAGTCTGTCCTTCCTACACTGTACCCGCTAGAAGATGGAGAAGTAGAACTCATATGTTTTACAGAGACACTTTTATCTGAAAGATAAGGGCTTTCACAAGAAAAGGGTTTACATCCTTGAATTTTGGTAGCCGAGTGTATATTTTTAACACTGGATGAAGGGCTGGGTTTAGCCGGCACAGGTTGTGACAGGGTTAAATAGGAACCAGAGTAGTCCATGTTTGTTTTAAATTTAAGGCTCGATGAATATTTCTTCTGGTTGAGGCTATCCATAATATCCTGAAGATCATTTTCAAAGGAATTTACCACAGAACCTTTCCCTAAACTAGTATTTTGTAATTCCAGATGGTTTTGTAAGTGGCTGTACTCTGCCATAACCTTATTGGAATCTGTGAGAGAGAGGAAAAAGGGAAAAAATTAGTTTTCAGCAAATACATGAGTAAGCCTCACCCCACAATGTTTTTTTTTAAAGTATATACTTTATATACCATGAAAAATAACTCATTTCTAATAATATTATGTATCTTAGAACACTTTTCAAAAGTGGGTCAGCAAACTTTGTAATTCCATTTTGACAGACAGGGAAACTCAGGCCTGCTGTTAGTCGTCGATAGGTGAGAGGTAAGGTATGTGATATAGCTAGTGTTGCTCCTTGTGACTTAATTACGTTGCTGTTTCATGGGATCTTCACTGCATTGCATCAACAGGAGATGCCCTGCAGTCGATGCATCCTTACTCCTTTGAAGAAGGTAAATTAATGGAATTGACTGGAGAGTGCTTCGAGGATTAATTGATTGGGTCTCCATGGCCCACTCATTTGATCTTGCTCATTGATCCCCAAGGAGCTAGCAATGTAGACATACTCTAAGTCAAAGAGCAGCCAAGCCATTTCCCCAAAACTATTTAACACATCAACTACTAACAGGGAAAGAATCTATACCCCTTGACACCCACTCTGGTTCCCTAATGCCTGAAACCACCACCTTTAGTTTTTCTAATAGTTTGTTTACAGGTGTGTTTTAGAACAGGATTTCTCAGCCTGTGGATTGGGACCCAAAACTGAGTCACCAGAATATTTCAGAGGATTGTATGGCATTTCTTATACCTCCTGTCCTGTGGGGCTGGCTGGACTCATCTACCTTCTCTATGCATTGCAATGCTGTAGGTTTTAGAGTCAGTCACGGGTTTAAGGTAAATAGGAGTTCAGAGACACCAAACTTGAGCAAGTGGCACTGCAACCCCATGAGCCAGGTCACAACTCCACTCTCACAGATCTGTCCAATCAGGAGCAGGGCCAAACCTGAGCAGCAAACCCTAGACCTTGCAATGCTTAGAGCAGAGAGCCAAGCCCAGCCAGCCCTAAAGCACAAGAGCAGGAGATACCACTGTGGGGTGATCCCAGAGAGCAAGACCTGACCAAAACCACTCCAGAGTCTTCAGCCCCAGACTATTTACTGGGTTGCAAAAGGCCACAAACACTTACGTGCCTGAACCCAAAAGGGTTGAGAACTGCTGGTTTAGAACACAGGAGAAGGAAACACTAACTTATTAATTTTAGTCCCACCCCACCACTGTTAGACACATATATGGACCCTATCTTAATATCTGAGCACCTCTCAAACTTCCATTTATTTATTTATCCTCTCAAAACCCCAAGCGACTAGGAATTGAAGTTAATCTCATTTTACAATACAGAAATGAGATACAGAGATACTAAATGCAATCTGTTAACAATGTGCTTAATCCATAGCTCACTTAAGTCAATGAGAGTGCTTCCTTTTACTGCAATGCGCTTTTGATCAAAGTCCCATATGAATGTGGATAAATCACCCTTGCCTCACTTTTCCCCCCATAAAATGAGAATACAATCTGTTTTTCAAGTGTTATGGTTTAGTCCTCTGATGTTTGCAGAACATTTGGAACATGAAAAGCTCTTTCTAAGCATTAATATAATTTAGAAAGTAGTCTAAGACAAAGCTCACCACCTTGCCTTCATTAATGGGGAATCAAGTTTGTTGGAAATACAGAAACCTGTTTAAAATCCCATGTCCTCCCGAGAACGTATGTTGAGAATTACCATTTACCAATACATAGTCAAACTGATCACAAGATGAAATATATATATAGGTGACTGGATAGCGTAGTGGTTAAGAGCGCCGTAGTGGTTAATACCGACGCCCTTTGATACGGGAGACCGGGGTTCAAATCCCGGTGGGTTCCTATCTACCTTCCCAGTAGGGGTCCTTGGGCAAAAGACCCCCTAACGCCTCACTTGCCTACCTTGAATATGAGAGTGACACGAACTAGGAGAGTCATGCCGGCTCGGACGTCGCCCGGATTAACAAGGTCCGCGCCAGATGTTGGGGAACCAGGACAATCTGACGATAAGTGGGCTACTGGAACAAACCATGCATGGACGAGACAAGAGAACCTGGAATTGATGGAATGCTACTACAACAGCAGACCTAATGAGAGGGGATATATGAAACGTATGAGGGAACTATGGATGGACAGAAGACCTACATCCACACTAACTGAGAAACAGCTAGTTACCCAACACTTCAACATAGTAAAGAGGCAGCTGCTCTCACAACTGGAGATAGACCAACTGCACGTTACCTCCCACACTCAAGAAGAAGCCCCAGAAGAACAACTAGATGTGCAGCCACCACCTGAAGCTGGAACTTCACTGCCACCCCCTCCATTACAGAACACAGCAGCTGATATGAGGCATAAGATCATGGATAAACTAGCTACAGTCAACCCTCGAGACCGATTACCAAGGCTCGTGGGAGAAGTACCATCAGATAGTATGCTAGAAGATGCCAATAGAGCCCTAATGACAATTCCTACTACCACCATCACTGAAACCAATGAACTGGTATATGCGACAGCCTCTGTAATCCTGGAGATGCTTGGCTACATGATCAAGAAGAACAGCAATACATACCCTCCCTGGAAAATGAGGTTGGAGGATAAGATCAAGGCAACCCGGAGAGAAGTTAGCCGGCTGGTGGAACTACAGAAGGGTGTAGAGATTAAGGATAAGACTCAGCTACTGAGAAAATACAAGGGCCTGACTCCATCTGAAGCCCTAGAGACTGCCAAGCAAAGGCTCACAGCACTGGCCACCAGGTTAAGGAGATACACTAGAGAAGCAGAGGCCAAAAAGATAAATGCCCTGTTCTCCAAAGAACCATCCAAGGTGTACTCCCAACTGCAGTGCAACAACACAATAACAGCAGAGCCACCAACAGCAGAAACTGAACAGTACTGGAAGAACATCTGGGAGAAAGAGAAGACTCATAACACCAGTGCAAAGTGGCTGCAGGACCTGAGAACAGACCACAGCAATCTCCCAGAACAGGAACCAGTCACCATCACAATAGCCGACATCCAACAGCGGGTCAAGAACATGAAGAGCTGGACAGCACCTGGCCCGGACATGATCCACACCTACTGGCTAAAGAAACTAACAGCAGTGCATGAACGCCTAGCAGCACAGATGAACCAGCTGCTAGCAGCAGGCTCCCACCCAGACTGGCTAACACAAGGAAGGACAGTGCTGATCATGAAAGACCCCCACAAGGGAACAGCACCATCCAACTACCGGCCAATAACCTGCCTCCCCACAACATGGAAAGTCCTATCAGGCATCATAGCCGCCAAGCTACAGGACCACGTGGGCCAGTACATGAGCACAGCTCAGAAGGGCATTGGGAACAACACCAGAGGCTCAAAACACCAGCTGCTCATAGATAGAGCAGTCACCCAAGACTCAAGGTCTAGACAGACCAATCTGAGCACAGCCTGGATTGACTACAGGAAAGCCTACGACTCAATGCCGCACACATGGATCTGTGAATGTCTGGCGCTATACAAAGTCAACAGGACACTAAGGACCTTCCTCAAGAACTCAATGGGACTGTGGAAGACAACGCTGGAAGTCAACTCAAGACAGCTTGCACAAGTGGCCATCAAGTGTGGCATATACCAAGGTGATGCGCTGTCCCCGCTGCTGTTCTGCATTGGCTTGAACCCCCTCAGCAGATAATCACAAGGACTGAATATGGATACAAGTTCAAGAGTGGAAC
>ML682018.1:18341034-18486268 GCA_007922195.1 Podocnemis expansa
GAGTGCAGTGCTAGGAACAGCTAAGATACTGCGCAGAACCCTCAAACACCCAGGCCTCTGGTAGAGGACCCGAGGTTGAGGATGACACATACCACCCATAGGGGTGAGAGAGGAATTTTATATATATATATATATATATTTTTTTTTTGGTTCAACTGTCAAACTGCAGCCCGAGAATTCTGAGTTTCCCCACAGTTAGAAAGGAAATCCCTAACAGCTAAAGTAGTGAAAGGAATGCAGCTCTGCTCTCCTTCAGCCAGTGATACCATCAACCACTGCCAGAGACAGAACCCTGAGGAATCTTGAACACCAGTCGTGGTCGATGTAAAATGTCTCACTGGACCTTTAAAGTAGCTCTTTGGCAGGCTAGATCAAGGAATTAGCTATATTTGAAGTTAAGGAAGCGATAATCTTCAAGCAACAATGGTCTTGCGGTTAAGGCACAAGACTAATCATAGGTCTGATTTTCAGAGCTGTTGAGTACCAGCAGTTCTAACTGAAATCAATGACCTGACAAGCATAATCTCATCCTTCTTCACCATGCGCACACCATGAAGTCTCTTTTTAATTACTGTTAAAATTATGATCTCATCTAATAGATAAAAACATAAGAACTACCATGCTGCATCACTTTTATGGTCCATCTTGCCCAGTATTTTGTCTCTGACAGTGGCAAAAACTCCAGGGGGAAAGCACAGAAGAGGGCATTTGGAGCAATCCACGCCCATTTTCCCCTCCCAGCTTCTGGCAATCAGAAATTAGGGTTCTCACAAGCATCGGGTTGCACCCCTGAACACCTTGGCTAATAACCATTGATGGACCTATGCTCCATGAACACATCTAATTGTCTTCCAAACACAGTAATACTTTTGGCCATCATCAAGGCAATGAGTTCCACAGGTTAATTGTGCATTGTGTGAAAAAGTACTTCCTGCTTGTATTAATTCTGCTGCCTATTAATTTCATTGGGTGAAAGTGGCTTTTGAATTTTAGAGGAAGGTAAATAAGACTTCTCTATGCACTTTTTCTATGCCATTTGTGATTTTATAGATGTAGATCATATCTCCCTCCTTAGCTGTCTCTTTGCTAAAATGGACAGCCTAATCCTTTTGGCCTCTCCTTGTATGGAAGCTGTTCCAGACCCTTGCTCATCTTTGTTGCCCTTCCAATTCTAATATATATTTTTTGAGATGGGGAGATCAGAACTGCATGGAGTATTCAAACTGTGGGAATACCATGGATTTACATAGTGGCATATTTTCAATCACATTTTCTGTTCCTTTTTTTAAAATGGTTCCTAATGTTGTTAGTATTTTTGACCAATGCTACTCACTGAGCTGAAGTTTTCAGAAAACTAATCACATAGACTCCACGATTTCTTTCCTGAGTGACAACAGAAAATTTAAAACACATCATTGGCTATATCTGCACTAGCAAATTAGTCCAAATTAAGGAGGCTTAATCTGGACTAATTTGATCCCTGTCTACACTAGGCTTTGCCTAGTTTGAACTAAATTCAAACTAGTTAGTTCAAACTAACCACTTAGTTCAAACTTAGTTATGCTGTAGCCATGCTCGTTCAAACTAAATAAGTTTGAACTAAGCAGTTAGTTCTAACTAACCACATTTTTTTAGTTTGAACTAAAAAGGCATGGTCAGTTCAAACTAAAAAGGCCCAGTTAGTGCAAACTAACTCCGAACTGCTTAGTTTGAACTAAGCAAGTCTGAACTAAGCACGTAGATGTAGACATAGCCGTTATGTATGTTTAATTGAGATTATTTTTTCCAATATGCATTAATTCACAACCATCCATGTTTAGTTTCACCTGCTATTTTGCTCCCCAGTCACCCAGCTCTATAAGCTCCTTTTGTAACTCTTCGCAATCAGTTTTGGACTTAACTAGTTTGAATAATTTTGTATCATCTGCAAACTTTGTCACTTCAACATATTCGACTAGGTTTGCAACCAATATGTTGGCAAACTCTGCCTACCCTTTGTTTTCCATCTTTCAACCAGTAACTAACCCATGAGAGTACCTTTCCCGTTATCCCTTTGAAGATGCTACAGCTTCAGACATAAACCCCAGAATCTGACTCCTCCTACCCTTTTGTGCCTTCATGCTATAGCATGTGGATCCATGGAAAGGAGAAAATATCAGCAATTTGTTTCACAGAATAAATCAGCTTTGAATGTTAATGATTTTTGAATACTAATAATCTCAGCTGTGTTTGAGCCAGTGACTTTAGTGATGAAAGGCTTCATATCTCATTGTGGTATTTGAGTCAAACAGTTCCTTAGAATATAAAATTCTAGTTAGAAAACTTGAACAAGACTTGCACAAATTTTATTTCATGGTGACAATCATATTCAAAAAGAAAATACCTACCATGCTCCATAGGCAAGGCTGCCCTTGGGGGGCAGAAGGGCAACTTCCCTGGGCCCCATGGTTCCATGGCCCCTTCGCTGTCCTGCCATGACCAGTGAGGCACAAGGCCTGCATCGCTGGCCCCCACCCCATGGCTGGCTGTTCCCCATCCTGCGGGCAGGGTGAGCCAGCCAATAGCAGAGGCCGGGTTCTACACTCCTGGCCCCCCTGTGCTGCCTTGGTGGGGGGAGGCAGCGGTGTAGGCCCTGTGCTGCCTCCTGACCCCTCCCTGCTGCCTTCGAGCATGGAGGGGAGGTTGGGAGCAAGGAACCCAGCCTCCATCTTTGGCTGGCTCATCCCGCCCCCAGGATGGGGAACAGCTGGCGCAGGAGCAGAGCAAGCTCCTGGGCTGGCTGTTCCAGGCTGGCCCAGAGATGGGCTGGAGAGCAGAGCCTGACCCCTCGGCCGGCCAGCCCTGCCCCACCCAGTGAGGGTCGGAGGGACCCAATAGAGGTGGATTGGTCCTGGATCCCAACCCCCTCAGGGATGGCCCTGCCTACAGGCCTCTATCTGATAAAACAAAACCAGCTGAAAAAGTTTAAGCACTCTTGTGAGTGGTGCTTGAGAAGTTCAAACCCAAACACCAAAAATGTGAGAATTATTTGTGCTCATGGAAGCTTATTCTTCATATCCAACCTGCCATTCTTAATAGTTCTCACCAATCACTCTCATCCCCCATTCCAAATCTTTCTGATACCACTAATTAACCTAACATCAAATACTAACAAGATCTTGATGCAACTAAACTGAATTAGTATTGACTGTTACCCTATTTTTGCATAATAACCACTGACTCCTGCACAGACACATGTTCAGGGAAAGTAATGTAATTTTAAGGATTCTTTTATTACTACCTTTCAAGCAAATTTAATCTTGAAGAATAAAGTCATTTATCCAAGAACAAATAAACCCAAGAAAATGATCACACTTATTCATCAGAGGAATGAAGAGTTCATTGTACTTCAAATGTCAACAAGCAAAATAAACAAAAGTCAGAAATACCTGCCTGCAGCTGCTTGAATTTAGCCTTCCATACTTTACCTTATGCCTGTGCCTTAACATACCAGCTTGTGACATGCTGCACCCCACATACATCCTTGTGGTACGATCTGTGTATCATTCATGTTTGCCCTTAATGTGTAACTGGTTGGCCTAATGCAAAGTATGCCCCGTAAGATGTTTTTGGAATACTTATGACATACTGAACATTACTGTAATGGTAGCATGTTTCCTGCAACATGATACATGTGAACAGATATGAAATTCTGCCAGGTCATGTCGCCAGGTGTATCTCACATGGCTTGAATAGAGGCAGACAAATAGCTCTGTGTTTTCACACCCAGAAGAGGAATGCATGCAAGAACAATAGACTAGCTGAGCATCTTGTCTGTGAGCACTTTGGCTCAAGCAGAAGGAATCATGCCCCTTGTAGGACACTGACAATCACCTGACCCCAGGGGTGTCAAGGAAACTGGTAAAAACAGAGACACACCCCTGGCTAGGGGCTCTTTCCCCAGAAAACATCTTCTATGCAACACTAAGGACTGGCACCTAATCATAGGCTGAGAGGAGTCTAGCAGTAAAACTCACCACAACGAAACTGTGCGGCAAGCTGAGAACAGACTGGAACAGTGACCTTAGTTTAGAATGAGAGTTTTATTTTATTTAATTGTAACAAACTGTCACTTATTGTTAATCTTTGGATTTATATTCTTCTGACTTATAATCACTTAAAACCTTACTGTAGTCAATAAACATTTGTTTTATCTGAAGCACTGTGTGTCGATTGAGAGTGACAAAGCCAGTACATATTCAATTTCTTTGATAAATCGGCAGACAAATGTAAATGAGCTTGCAGGATGCAGTGGGGATCCACCGAACCCTGCAAGATGGTAGGAATGCATCTGGGATGAGGCGTATTTCCTGGCTTCTATCCCATGAATGACTAGGAAGAGCGCTCTTCCACTAGGTGAGGGACCAATTACGTACAGGAGGCTGGGTGTGAACTAACCCAGGAGTGGGGGTTCACACAGCAAGGCAGGTGAGTCGAGGCCCAGGAGTGGAGTACTGGGGTGGCAAAGTGGCACACCAGGCCAACTATAGGAGTGAAATGTCACGCAGCCTCAGCAAAGCACAGCATTTAAATCAACAGGACTTCAGGACGTGCTTAGCTGAAGTGAGCTGTCTGTCCACAAAGCAGATTTTGGTGGGGTTTTCTAAAGTTATTGTTTCAGTAATAACTCTCTGAACATGCCGTAACACCCTACATACTCTTACTGACACTCCCTACACACTTACTCATGAAAACTAGAGGCAGGGTGTGTTTGGTAATGTGTGAGGAATTCACTCCTTCTGAGGTGAGCCAGAGGTTTAATTGGTTAAACTTCAGTGCACAGGGCAAGGATCATCCTTTAAGCTGAGTATTTGCTAGACAGTCATAAAGAAGCAGCATCTTCTCTTTTCTTCCCTGTCTGGTTTCTGCGATTAGGTGGTTAATTAGAGGGTCAGTTCTGCTACTCACTAAGGGCAGACATAAAACTGAAATTTTGTTGTTTGTAGTACCCCCAGATGCTACAGCAATGAGTCCCTCCCTCTTAATTACTAAATTAAATTATAAAGGTAGAAGGAGCTGAAAACTGACCATTTACAGAACAGACAAAATTACAGTACCAAAACCAACAAAGTTTTCAGTAGAAATTCAAAACACTTGCTTTCTACATTTCATATCTAATACAATGCTCTGGAAGGAGAAGCATTTACCTCTGTTCGGCATCATGTGTTTTCTTCTATAACAGGGTTAAGACAAAGCTAGTTGGAATAGGCCAGGTACATTGTAGCCTGCAAATGAAAGAAAGACAAAAATATTTTAATAAATTTATGCTGAAACCTTTTCATAACAGCATTTTGAAACCACACAGCTGGAATGAAATTGCCACAATATTCTTTTGACCAACAAAAATGCCACCAAGTTGTTTGGTATGGAAATACTAAGTATTTGAAATAAGGGTCATCAAAATTTTGGTTTGCTTTTAGGCTTCTCTGGTCAATTTAAAAGGCTATGTGACATACTTATGGTTTTCTCCTGTGCACACAGGCGCGC
The DNA here is from genome assembly GCA_007922195.1 of Podocnemis expansa. NCBI lineage: Eukaryota > Metazoa > Chordata > Testudines > Podocnemididae > Podocnemis > Podocnemis expansa. The sequence continues at coordinate 18,346,561 of ML682018.1, forward strand.
ACGCACAGACACCCCTCCCCTCCCGAAAGATTAACCTATTTCTTTTCGCCTTAAAAGAGAGAGTCTATGTAGTTGTCTACCAGTAGTTCAGACAGGACTCCTGAGTTCTAACTTGTAGCCTTGTCTGTGTCTACCCTTTAGAAATTGTAAATATTGTGAATAGTCACTTCCCCAAAGATTCTTTTTGAAACATTTAATGAATGAATGTTCATACAATTCTGAAATAGATGAAAAAGTACTAAAACAGCGTTATCAGTATAAAAGCATACCTGAAAAAAAAAATTAATGCCAGGAGACCTGCAATAACACGCAAAAGTACATCAAAGCAGGTATGCAAGTCAAGATGCAAAAAAATACGTCACTGGGCACGGGGCCCCATGGCATCCAGATGTTTGGCCCAGTGCCCTGAGCTGCAGCACTAGCAGTCAGCTGACCTGTGTTAGCCTGGCTAACACAGGCAGGATGCTCCACATAGGTCTGCATACCTGGAAGCTGTGGTAGGACAGGACTTTTTAAAATCTCCTGCCCTGGCCAGGCACATGGCCCAGGGCAGGAGATGTAAAAATGTCCCCTGGGTCTAGCCCAGTAGCTTCCAGTAGCATGCGGCCTTCTAAAGATAAGGGGGAGGCAATGGCAGCTGCTAGAGGGAAGCTGGCAATGGACCTAGCACTGAGATGGTGGGTGTGAGCTTCTGGGGACCCCCTAGAGCACAGGTCTCAAACTCAAATCACCCTGAGGGCCACATGAGGACTAGTAGAGGGCCACATGGGGATTAGTATGTTAGCCTGAGGGCCGCATCGCTGAAACCTTTCCATATAACGATATTGCAAATATCGGTAACGATTGTGTCATTGTGGGCCACAGGAAATAGCTTTAGGGGCCACACGTGGCCTGTGGGCCATGTGTTTGAGACCCCTGCCCTAGAGTAGAAACAGGTGTTGGGTGCCCAGGGAGCCAAGAGCCAGCTGTGGGGCACCTGGGGAACCCAGGGCAGGGCACTGGGGAAGCTTAAGGACTCCCAAAGCCGGGAGTGCTGGGGCACCTAGAACCATGTCATGCACAGGGCGCCCTAGGGTCCATGCATTTAAGTGGGGGGCTTGGGGCCTGTGCCCCCAATCTTTTCTGAGGGAGCAACTCCCCAGATTTTAAGAAGGACAGATTTCTCAAGCTTCTAAGGGATTTAAACTATAGGGGAACAAAGACTGTTTCTTGTTTATTAAAAAAAAATCTCTTGATATTATCACGATCTCTGGTCCCACATACAAAACACACAACTTTAATGCACGATTTTCAGTGTGCAATCCTTGCCATTAATTGAAGACCAAAAAAAAAAAAATCAATCAAAATCTATATGGGAAAAGGTCAAGTAGGCACTCGTGTAATAAGAATGAATGAAATATATCTTTAATTAATGCAATTTACAACTGAGAGAAATAAAAAGCTTTAAAATACTTGAATTTAATGATAATATATTGATTCTAGTTTTCTCCCATAACAAAAAGACTCACACAAGGCAAGCACACAATAGAGTCAGATGTGTAACTTTCTCTTTAGAAAGGCAACCTGTCTAATAGTCACAAAATATGGCATCTCAGTTGTCCTTGTTGAGAACTTGTTTGTCATACTTCTGCATATTATTTTCCTGGCATTCAAGCATAGCAAGCTGCCCGCAACCTCGCACAGGGGGACCTCTGTCTTTCTTCTTCTACCTTCTATCACACTGCCCCATAGCGACAACAGAACATCGTTTGCTTCTTGTTACGCTCAGCCCCCTTCCCTCTCCTCTGGCATACCACCTTTCCTAAAACTCAAATCCAGGGCTCATTCCTGTGCTGACCTCAGAGATGATAGGTTTGGGGTTTTTTTGTTTGCTTACTTTTGATGAATCACCTCCTACCCCTTCTACATATGGAGAGCTTCTGCTCAGCCACTGATCTCTGTCTATGCTGAGGAGGAAGCTGCCATCCTGATGTCCTTGAAAAAAACTGCCGGCCTTGTCACTTCAGGAATCAAATGCCTTGCAAGCCCTTAAAGGAATGCCTCAGTCTTCCACTTTAAGAAACAGGCAGATAGCTGTTAAATCCAGATTTTAAACTCCATACATTAATTTAGTATTATTGTATCAGTGAGAGTCTACTTTGACTTTCACCCTTCTGTGACCTCTACAAGGCTTCTTAAACAGAGAGGATCTTTCTCCTTTGCTTCTACCTCCCAACTCCCCCCACATCTCCCTTTGGTTAACTGCAGTGGCATAGCAAGGGTGTCCAGCACCAATTGACAGCCAGGGGCCAAACCTACATTTGTGCTCTCCCAGATGCTCCCTGCCATGCATCCCTCTCTGGCCTAGCGCCCCCCTGCAACCTGGTGCCTGAGGACCCCATCTCCCCCCCCCGGCCCCTGTTGCTATGCCACTGGTTAACTGCCCTTACACAAAGAGTTCCTGTTGCAGATGCTCTTCTTCCAGCAGGAAGAGGGTTGACCTAGCTACATCTGCACCCCATCAATCTTTCAGTCCCACTAAGGGCTAACAGACATATGCTGTGCTCCCAAGCTCCTACCAACTGTTTGAGAACAAAATCAAAAGGCTTAGCATTCAGGTCCCACACTCCATGGCAGCATATAAGCTCCACTGAACTTCAGCTAGCTACTTCTCTAGTTAACAGACAGAGTCAATTTTTAACTATTGCTAAAACATACCGTAACCCATTTAACCTCCACAAGGTCACAGCCTTACTAATGCAAGATCTTTCCTCGCCTCTTGCCCTGTCATTTGGAACAGCCTTTAGCATCATCCTCCTTTTCCTTAAGCGTCTCATCTGAAAAATTATCTTAACCCTTGCCTCAATGTTAAAATCGTATTTAACTGCATATTTATGTTGGGATACTGTAAGTAAGTATTAAAAAACTTTATTTCATTGTAAATATACTTCCTGTAAAGAAACAAGTTCTTTCAGCACATGTAAAAGTTAACCACATTTTAAGAGCCTGTGGTCAGAGCAAATATCCTTTATTTTCCAATGGCCAAACAAATTATAAGCACATCGCAAGCTAAGGAAAATTGGCAATGATGGGAAGGAAAAAAAACTCACATATGGTGCACATCTGATGCTTGCACAATGAAAGCAACAGATGTTTTTATCTTCCCATTATGTGTTTGATTATTGATCAAAGAGCAGAGTCACATACATTGATAACAATATTTTACCCCACCCATAAAATGTAATTTATATTTATCAACCAGAAAATAAGATGAAAGACTAATAAGAGATAGAAACAGTACAGTTAAGAGGTTTTTTAAAGGAAAGTTTTAAGTCACAACTGCTTTTACGTTACTAAATGTCTCTTCTGCCGAATTTAAAAAGTAAACTGAAAAGGAAAAAACAATTGAGCTTGTCCCTATTTTTGCTAATGATATACAAACTCATCTTTTCTTAAAAACAAAGGAAAATCTTCTTGTTTTTATACTGGAAGTTCAAGTTTTATCTAGAATGGAAAACTCTATGGCAACTTTGTAACCAATACAATTTTTATCTGACAAGAAATTGAACACTGAACAACCATTAAGGGAAGTGTTTTCAACTGTTTGAATGAAAACCCATTTTTTTAGTTGCTTGTGTGAATATCTAATTTATTTCCACTGCCTAATAAACAACCAAAAAAATGAATGTAATGTCTTTGTTAAAGATTAAATATCACGCTCTCTCAATTCAGGCTTGAAAGTTTTCAGCCAACATCTGTCTTATTACCTACCTCAAGAAAACCCCTACCAAAATCAGGTAATCCCAAACTTGAAATTTCTACTATTTCTAATGTAAAAGCATGAAGTAAAAAAATTAAAAAACAAAACCCTTCAGTCCTTCCTTATAAAAAAGAAAAATAGCACAACTGAAAAAAAAATTCTATGTCACCCTTAAGTATTTAATTGCATCCCATTTCTTGTACAGAAATCAAAAAGTAAAATAATTCACTTTTTAGAGATAGTACTGGTAATTAAAAAAAATTCATAGTCATCACCTGATTAAACCTGTCTTTTTTCAACCTCCTTTATGTTACAAATCAGGTAACACTGTGAATATAAATTTTGAGAACACAAACAAACAAATGAACATTTGTTTATCTGCTCACATTCATCCATGCGCTTTGATTACTTAGTTACAGCCAGATCCAACTTCTATATAAATCGACAGGCGTCCAGCTACTATTAATGAACATGGTACACTTTCTGCCTTGTCTGGTAGGCAACAAAGTGATTTCATCCAGTATTTGCAAAGTCATCTGAAGAGAATGTAATCAGAGTTAGGAGGGAACTCTTGCCTTTACAGTATCCAGGCCAAACTTCAAAGTCTGTTTTATTAACAACCATAAAAAATAATAATTCATTACTCAAACTGTTTCTTATTCAAACAAAAACATCCAGTTATAATCCATGTATTACTTTACATTTTAAAACCTCTTGTTTTTGAAGAACGGCACGCACATCTAGTTTATAAATTGTATTCCAGTGCCTTGCACATCAGTTCTACAAATGCACAGAAGCGCTTTTAGCCCATCTTCAGTTTACAGAACACACCGATTTGGGATGGTACCCTCCCTCTGTATGGACTGATCTTCTGCTCATTTACTATTTTCTGTTTAGCCTCAGAGCAGTTCTTCTTGCCTATGGCAGAGTCTGTTTTTACAGAGAGTGGAAAGCTTAGTCATTTATTAACCAACAAATCACAAAGACCAAGTCCAAATAAATCTGACAGGAATATCTGATACCTCAAATGCACCTTTACTAAGCAAGTTCCAGACGGATAGTTCTGTTAGTCTGGTTCAGCAAAACAAACAAGGAGTCCTGTGGCACTTTTAAAGACTAACAATTTCATTTATCGCCTGAGCTTTCATAGGAGCTTGAAACCATTGCTCCTTGTTCTCTCCTCTGTCACTACTGAGAACAGCCTAGCTCCCTCAATGTTGGAGCACCCCTTCAAGTGGCTGAAGGTTGCTATCAAATCCCATCAGTCTTCTCTTCTGCAGACTAAGTAAGCCTAGTTCCTTCACTCTCTCCTTCTAAGTCATGTGCCTAAACCCCCTAATCATCCAGGATGTGAGACTTCACCATACCAGACTTTTTCTTGTGTGTCCTTTTCCACTTCCCTTTATTCCTACTCTTTCCTATACCTCTTCTTTCTCTTGTCTAAAAAGAGTTTGGCTCAACCAGCCAAGGCTGTATATTTTGCAACACTGCTGTAAGTCTGTGACCATAAAGAGGCAGCTAAATACAATGCCCAGAACAATGACACCAGTGCAACTTTACCAGCTCACAAAATGGGTAACAAAACCATAGGGCTTGCCTGTGTTAACTCTTGCGTGCAAAAACACAAGAGATGGAAGATGCATTTTCTATCTTTGCTGTTCTTGCCATTCCATTTTACGTATGTTTGTCTTGTTTTGTCTTCTATGAAATAGAACTGGATTTTAACAGCAGCAACAGCTCCAGCCCATCTTAACTAACTTCTCTTCTCAAGAAAAAGACAGAAATTATTATCCAAGAGACTGTCAAAAGGAGTGTGAAAGGTGTGTTTTCTAACAACTCTCTTAAAGCTAAAGAGCAAGAAAATAAGGAAAATTGTTAAAACGAAAGCCTCAACATTTCACATTTCAAATGTTTTCAATGTTTTCTCCTCTTCTCTGTATCTTTAATAAAAGATTAAGAAGGATTTTTAGTAATGTATGGTTCTGGCTAGGCTCAGGTCTTTGTTTACCAAAGTTTGCTTAACATTGTTTAATATTGGACAGTAACAGGATGATATTAACACTTTTAACTTTAGGGGTCCATTTATTCCATCTAAATTAATACAATAGTATTAATAGCATTTGATGATGATAACTCTCATTCCATTTCACAGTATCTCAAGAGGATGTTAAACAGCAGCCAGGTACTAAAGTTAGGCATTTTTAATTCAGCAGCTCCAGATATGTTGTGTAACCCCCTCCCTTTTCTCCCTGGATTACTTAGGAGAAGGCAACACTCGTGTTTGCACAAGCTCCAATGCTTCTGACAACCAGGAGATCCTGAGTTCCCCAGTTGTGATGTGGGTTAAGTAGGAATCGCAGTCCCTTTGCTGTACAAGAAATTAACTTGACAGTGCCTCCACCTGGCTGGGTCCTGTACATGCTTAGTGGCATGCCCTGGCAGCCTCCAGGACTAAACCCGTGCAGCTAAGGCTAATAATCTGTGGCAAGGGTCTAATTCAAACTTACTAATTGTATATACAATACATTCAGTGTGCTTAAATTGTAGATAACAAACCTTTACTTCGCAATGAAACGCATCATAACAGGATGGAATTGAATATCACTACTAATTTAAATACCCAGGGGCAAGTAAATAGATCAGTGAACAGACACGGAATACAGTTTACAGAAAACTCATCTGACTGGCATTGAACAGCCCTTTTTCCTCACCCCCAGAGTGCACACTCCCCCCGAGTCCAGAACTCTGACCCCTTGCTTGCATGGGTGCACTTGAAGGACTGCCAAAGGAAGCAAGGCAGCACTCTGCTGGCTTGGCGTATTTGCTCAGAACCATGGTGAAGATCTGGAGTGTGCTCAACCAATTTCAGTAGTCCTGGCCCAGGTTAAAAGGGACTGCTACTCTGCCTCTTCTCAGGCCGAGTCCGTCTCTCAGAAGACTCCCCTTCTTTACAAGCCATGGTCTGAGATGGAGGAGGGGAAACAGACACTCACACCCTCACTGTAGATCCAGCTCAGCCAGCTCTAGGCTCAGACCCTGCTTTGGGCTGTGAAAGCCACCAGCCCCTGAAGATCCCTGCTTGAGTGAGCCTCTAACAGTCTCAGGCACCACAGGAGCAGTCACCAGCAGCTTCCAGGACCAGCCATGCATTCACCTCTCCCAATGGAGACCCCCTTTTCCCTCTGTGCTCCCTGGTGGGACAGAAAAGGTCTCTCTCCCAAGAGATCATGGGAGTTATAGTCTCTCAGTGGAAGAACTTACAGCACATAGGAACTACTTAAATGTTAACCTCCTACTTGACTTCAAAGGCTCCTAAAGTACAGAGTGCCTACAGTTGCATCCAAGAGATTTTGATTATGAAACTAGAATGGTACAAAATTAACATGGCACACATTACATGGATTAAACACTGGCTAATGAATAGGTCTCAAAATACTATTGTTAAAGAGGAATCATCATCAAGTGGGTGAGTTTTTAAGTGAGGACCCACAGACTATGTGTACGCTACAAAAGCTAAGTTGACTTAATAAGTCTACTTAAAGACGACTTTATTAAGTCTACTTAGTGAGTCCCCCTCCTCTTAAGTCAACTTGGCAAAGATGTTTAAGTCAACTTAAGAAAGTGTCCTAATAAAAACGTGTTTGCATAAGTTGACTTTACTAAGGGCTTCTTAAGTCGACTTAGATGGCCACAAATTAAATCAACTTAATGTCTAAGTTGACTTAAAGAGTGAGAGTTATTAAGTCAACTTAAGGAAGCCCTTAAGTTGACTTAATGAACTCCAAATGTTGCCAGGTCTTTGCTTAAGTTGACTTAAGCCCATAGTGTAGACATAGATGCAGGGACTGGTTCTTGGCCCTATGTAATTCAGTGTTTTTTTATCACTGACCTGGAAAAAAAAACCCGTAAAATTATTGGTAATAAAGTATGCAGATGACATAAAAATTAAATAACAAAGAGGACAGCTCACTGAACCAGAGCTATGTGAAACACTTTCCAAACTGAATGAAAGCAAGCAATGTGTATTTTACTGAGGCTAAATGTAAATGTATGCAGCTAGGAACAAACAGTGTAGACCATTTTTACACAATGAGATACCCTGTCCTGCGAAAAAGGCATGAATGCACAAATAGAAGAATCCTGAGGAGGAGTAAAGAGTTACTTGACTTCTGGTTTTGGCACTAGTAAGACTGCAGCTGAAATACTGTGTCTAGCTCTGGCATCCAGTTTAAGACTGCTCAAAGAACCACCACAAGAATGTTTAAAGGATTAGATAACATGCCTTGCACTCAAAGAGCTCAATTTTTAGCTTAACAAAGAGTAGGATGAGGAGTGACTTGATTTCAGTCTAGATCCAAAAGGGGCAGCTGTGTTAATCTAGTTCAGTAGAACAAACAAACAAGGAGTCCTGTGGCACTTAAAGACTAACAAATACATTTATTGCATGAGCTTTCGTGGGAGAAAAATCTTCAAAACATCTGAGGAAGTAGGATTTTCTCCCACAAAAGCTCTTGCAATAAATGTATTTATGAGTCTTTAAGTGCCATGGACTCCTTGTTTGTTTGAGTTCAGTCTGTATGCATTTACCAGAGTAAGAAATATTTAATCATCAATCCAGAAGAAAAAGGAATAACAGTGCAATTACCGGAAGCTGATGGTAGACACATTCAGACTGGAAATAAGTGACAGTGAGGGAAATTAACCAGTGGAACAATTTACCAAATTTCCACTACTGGCATTTTTTGAATCAAGATTTGCTTTTTTTTCTTTTTTCAAGATACGCTCTAGGAATTAGTTTGGGGAACTTCTACAGCCTGCATTTTACAGGTGGTCAGACTAGGTGATGATCATAGTTACTTCAGGACTCAGAATCTATTAATCTTACCAACTGGCTTACCCATGCCTGATGGTAGCCTAGAGAGGTCTAATTTTTTCAGGTACTCTTGCAGGTCCTGTGTGTCAGTCTGGTTTCTCCAAAGAGCTCAGCAATTACCTATCCTCTTGAGGATGTCCTTTTAAACCAAATGTTCCTCTGTTCTTGTCAGTTCCTGGGCTTTGACCCTTCTGTAAAAATCTACTCTGATAAGTTCAGCAGGAAGTTGAGCCAGACTCCTTGGAGCCTATAGCTCCATCATTTGTTCTATATTTGTTGAGGGATAGCTTATCTTGAACTAGTTGTCTTCCTTTTTCTGCCTGTTTGTCCTTTCAGTCTGGTATTAAACATCCCAAAAATGAAAGTAAACACACCAAGAATCACGTGAGCATACAGTATCCATATACTGTTAAGGAGCCACAACATGGCTACAATTTGAACAGAAAGGATGACTACCCTGCAGAGAAAAAACGCAAGACAGATTCCTTAAAAATCCATCCATACTCCTCTCTAGTCACAGTCTCTCCTCAGACTCCCATGAAGAAACAGCAGACTGGACTCTTGAGACACATCAGATGCCCACCTCCAGTCAAAAGTGCCCTGGAAGTGTTCTGTACTTAGCTTTCTATGATACAGACTAATCTTTACATCTGCCTCTGCAGAGTTAATGAGAACAAGGTCTGATTATGTGCATAGAGAAGATTCTGGCCTCCAAACCTGGCAATCTAGCACCCTCCACATACATTAAATTAACTCAAAGTCTTTTTCAAATATTACACTCAGGCATCCATTTGATTTCGTGTGAATCAGATTCGCTTCTGTACAGTCCTTCCCTTGTAATCCTGATGTGGAAAAGGGAGTGGCAGAGGAAGCACCATTTTCCCTTTTAGGAAATGTCATGCAGGATATTGGAGAAGCAGCAGTGTGGGACAAAAAGCAACACCACATATTTTACACAGCTAGGCTTGTCTGCCTAAAGAAACCACTTTTTAGATGATATCTGGTTTTCAGAAGAATAGCCTCAGCTGTTCCAAAAAGATACCCAAAATTAGCCTTATTTTTCTCAACATTTTTATTAAAGAAAATGTTGCACTCAATCACTAGACTTTTCCCAGAAAAGAAAATATTAGAGCACACTACTTCATAAGAATTGAGGCTGTTATGTCAGTTGGTTCTACTATTTCTGGTACACTGAAGAAATATAAACCACCTATTAAGTTTAATCAATTCCATAAAAGATGACAATTTTAACTTTCTGGAAAAGGAGAAAGTGAATTTCCTGTGGATATTATGGTTCAGTGATTATAAAATGGGATGTTTAAAAGTTGACATAAAAGATCGTTGTCTGCTAAAAGCATCCAACTGAAAATTGTCTGTGGCAAAAAACTGGAGATTTACTAAATAATTAGTGTTATTCCTGGGATAAAGTTAGAATTTAAGCATCTTCTAACCAATATATTCCACTGAATCTCAATTTTAAGCCTCTTAAAAAACTCTGCACACCATGAATATGAAGGTAACAGATTAGACCGTTTTCCTACACATTGTATTATTTAATAACAGGTTTCAGTTCCTCCTTCATTTGAAGTCATATAAACTATTCTTCAAAGCATCTGATGAAGTGGGATTTTTTCTCTCACAAAAGCTCATGCGATAAATAAATTTGTTAGTCTTTAAGTGCCTCTAGACTCCTTACTTGTTTTGCTGAACTAGACTATCACAGCTGCCCCTTTGGAACATATAAACTATTGTTTCTTCTATGCTACTTTAAGTGATTGAGGCCGCATAGAGACATTACGTCTCCAGCTGGATACAGTTATTTCATTCTGTACAACCACACCAACAAAAATAATATTTAAAAAAAAACAAAACAACACAATCAAATCCAACTTCTCAAGGAGCAAAAAGGGGGTGAAAAAGAAGGGCAAGTAACCTCTCCACCTCCATGGTAGGTATCACCTTTTCTATTTCAGGACAGGTTACTTCTCTATCAGGTGAAACTAAGAACTGGCAGTTATTACTACGACTTGCACAACCCACCAAAATAATAATAATATGCTACCTCTGACAGTGTTCCATTACACATTTTCCTGGTAAAACTTTGGGTTTGTTGGAAAATCTTGTAAATCAATGCTTCAGAAATACATTTCCCAGTGACAAGTGCATGATTTTCATGTTGGCTGTAGGCCTAAGTCCATTTCTGCCAAGTTCCCACAGAAAAGAAAATGCACATCTCTAGGCCTGATGGCTGTGAAAAGACAAAAATAAACTAAACATATTTGATACTGGTTCCCTGCTTCTCTAGAGGATATGTTAGAAAAAGACAGGGAAGCCAACACTAGACTGATATTCCCAATACTTTTAAGGTAAACTATTGGGGGGAATAGGGGACAACTTTTGGGAAACAAAACAAACAGCATATTCAACTCTACAGAGCATAAAGTTAAAAAAAATTAAAAAGATTCTTCATTTACATCCTACCACAACTGACCCCACTAAAGGCACTTAAATTCTTTTTGGAATTACCATAAATACACAAAGCTACAGAGTTTGCCACACAAAAGAAATTGAATAAACCCCAGAATGTACAACTTAATCACAACAGTTCCAAGGGTTATCTGATCAAACATGGGCAGGGGAACTTATCCTTGGAAGTTCTTATTTTTTTTTGTTTAACTTCTATTACATTGTTTTTCTTCCTAAGGTCTTTTCTGCACTCTTTATCCTTGATCTAGTTTTCTTTGATCCTATGTCTTTTATTGCCACTTCACATCTGTCAGTTTCTTTTCACTGATCAGCTTCCTTTAGCCTTCATTTATCCAGACAATTTATGTCTCCATCATTTCCTTCTCCCATTTTACTTCATTTTCTCTTTTTTATTACTCTTGTCCTCTATCTGAGTGTTCTCTCTAGCTCTTTATTTCTTATTCATCTTCCAGCATTTTTAGAACAGCTTGCACAGTCCCACATTTAACACTTCTCACCAAAAACACTTTACAAACCAGATTGCTTCAGTTACAATTTAAATAACTTGACACTGACAAGATGCACTGTTGCTACTGAGCTTCTTAACTGTGCCATATTCAGTCTTAATGAATACAGCTGCATTTTATAAAGAATGGCTCAGGAGACTTATCTGTTAACACGTCCAAGGCAGATGACCATCAAGCCAGTAACTACAGCAGGGGTCGGCAACCCAAAAGACAAGAAAAGCCATTTTTAAAAACTCCTTCAATAACCAAGTGTTTCGAGAACTGCAATGGGTGCAGCCTCCAGGGGGAGAGGGAGGCGGAGGAGAGGAGCCAGGCAGGGCACCTGCAGTAGGTTTCCCTAATGGGACGGAGGGAGCCTGGAACAAGAAGCAGCCCCCCACAGGGTCCCTGGTGGTGAGGGGAGCCCGGAGCTGGCGCAAACTGTACACAGGGTCCCCTGGCGGCAGGAGGGGGCCTGGAGCCCAGAGCTGAAAAGGAGCAGCTAAAGAGCTGCATGAGGCTCCTGAGTCACAGGTTGCAGACCCCCTGAACTACACCATTTGAAACATTTATGGCAGGTAACCAAAAAGTTTGATTCAAGTCTCATTGCACCCAGAAAGGATGTTTGGTCAGGCAAAAAGAAGTTCATCTTGGTTAAGTATATGTTTTAAGGCTCCAGTCCTGCACTGTGGTCCATGTGGACAGAAGACGATGCCGTTTCAGAGGGAATGACAATCTTCATTTCAAGGGGACTTTGGGTGGGTATATCTATCCAGATCAGAACTCCAGAACAGGGCTCACAGCAACACCTGGTCTGAAGTCCATCCTGAACAGGGTATCAATTTAGAGCCCTTTATTTAAGACTAAAAGCAATATGACTGGTTTGCAGACAGATGTCCTGTAAGTCCTACCAGTGTATAGTAGACATAGCTGCTCGTACTGACAAATTACAACAAACAAACAAACAAACAAACTTGCATTCAGGAGCACCCCTAGCCTGGAAAGAGAACTAGGGCTCAGGTGCGGACATTTGGGGCTTGTGCACTTTAAGCGCACCACCACTGCAGCCATCGCCACGGCAGACCCAGGGCTCTGGCGCCAACTTTCAGGGCTCGAGCCCCGTAAGCCCAGCGCCAGTGACACTCCTGCTTGCATTAAACACAACACTGTGTCTTACACCATCACCACCAACAGCACATTTTCCCCACCTCTCTCTTTAGGATCCTCAAATGGAGAAGACAGGCATGACCTGAGAAGTGACTTGTATTCCCCATTCTACATTCTTTGCTTCATTAGGCAAGTCTCTGATTCCAGGGCTGACTCCTTAGCAACAAAGGTGGTCTTCGGTATGGGTCAGTGTGGGCATTTGACCAGGGCCCCACGGGAGAGGAGTTCCTGCACTAGATACCATTAGCTGGAGCAGAGCTGGGGCTGCGTGACTGGCTGTTATAAATGTCCCAGCCGCCTGCTGACCCACTTTCCATGTGTGGGCCAGCCAGGGCAGGAGTGGCCAGCCCGGGAGGAGCCAGCCAGGTGAGATGGGGGGTGTGAGGTGGGGGGGAGGCAACTGGGGAGGCACGCAGGTGGGGGTCCTGGCAAGGATGGGGGGAGGCGGCGAGGGGGCGGCATTGCAGCCACACCATCAAGAAACTCCAGGGGGGTGTGGCAGTGAGGTTCAGGCCAGGGTCATGGTGGTGGGGCCAGTGGTGAAGCTGGTGGGGAAGCACAGGCCTGGGAGAGACAGCAGGGAGGTGGGGGGGCTGGTGAGAGGCCAGAGGCCCTTGCAACACTGGAGGCAAAAGTCAAGAATGGGGTCACCCATGCCGAAGGAGGGACTCATCCTTTACTTTTGCCCAGGGCCCCCAAATCACTGAGACAGTCCCAGCTTATCTACATTTAACCCACTCTCTGCTTCCTTCTCACCCAATCCCCCAACTCCTCATGGTGGACTTTGCTCCTTCCCTCCTATTCAAGCAGTATTTTGGATTCTCTTATCCTTAAAAACCAAAACAGCTTAACCTTTCCAGGTAGTTGTCTCTCTCTACCCTATTTTACCTCTAAGCTCCTTGACAACATCCCTCTCCAATCATTCCCATAATTTCTTCTTACATTTCCTTAAGACCTCCTTGCTGCCTGGATTTTGGCTTTTTCTCTATTACAACATGATGCTGCTCACAGAGGTCATTAGCCATTTATAGTCAAGTCTAAGGCCTTCATTTTCATCCTTATTTATTCTTCTGACACCCTTCCCACAATCCATCACTCCACTGCCCCTGATCTGCTTCTCTTAGTTTTTGTGGCTCTTAATTTCCACAGCATTTCCTCCACCATCCACCTTTCATTTCTCCCCATCACTGGGCAACTTCAATTCATGATTTCAGCTGTAATTCACCTCACCACTGCTGTTTATACTTGTATTACAGTAACATCTAGAAATACCAACCAAGAGTTGGGTGCCTTTGTGCAAGCCATTGTACAAAGCCAGTGAGCGACAGGCCCCACCTCCAAACAACTTGCAATTTAAATAGAAAAGACAGACAAGAGGGAGAGGAACCAGCAGTAAAGTGATTTTCCCAACATCACACAATATGCCACTGAGAGAACTGGGAGTAGAAACTTTGGGTCTGGACTTCTAGTCCACTGGACTAACCACTAGGACAAATCACCTCTCTACTCACTATCACACCTACTGTTTTGCTGTCTATCTTGGATGACCCACCAACTCGACAGGGCAAAACCTGTGCTAAGCATTCCTTTTAGACCAACATCTTGCTCTTCTACTGCTCCAGACTATAACAATGCCCTCCATGCCCCTCCTCTTCCGAATTTACTGACATAGCTATCACATTCAGTCACTCAACTTTGTGATCTTATTTGCAGCCCCTTTTCCTGTTCACACACAGCAAAATGGTCACCAGTTCCTGTTACTTCTTTCCCCATAACATTTTGAAAAATACCCATCATTTCTTCCCTGGTCCTCTTCCCCAGCTAGAACATTTGCCTTAGTTAACTCCTCCTCTTTGGTCTCCCTGGTTCTCCGGTCACTCTCTTTTGATGTATCCATAAGCTGGCATCTAAAATCCATCTTCCTTGTCTGCCATTCCATGTGGTTCTGCCTGTTCCCTTTAATCAACATTTGCTTTAGGCTTGGCTCTCCTTTCAGAAGTACTAACTGTGAGAAACTGGACCACAATCAGTGATCATTAAAGCATGAAAAAGGAGAAACTGGAGTAAGACCTTAAAGTCCATATTCCCATATATGTCAACATTTTTACTCCAGCCTTCAAAACTAAAAAGTGCACAAACTCATTGCAGCACCTGGCAGTGCCCCCTTTTTCCCCATACAGCACTTTAAACAGAAATTGCTGTTTGCCAGAAGGTAGGAATGAGTAATGGGATGGATCACTTGATGATTACCAGTTCTATTCCTTCACTCTGAAGCATGTGGCATTGGCCATTGTTGGAAAACAGGACACTGGAATAGACGGACGATTGATCTGACTGAGTATGACCATTATGTTCTAAATAATTGAGTTTTTATACTTATGTTGGTTTATACTGTCACAACTACCTCTTGCATGTATATCCTTCATCTACTCCTTGTTAGAGTCTTACATAATTCAAAATATATTTACACAGTGGAGCATAACACTATCAGGTAGGTAGCTCTGCATCAAGTGTGAAGTTGACTAAAGGCACATTTACTAAACAAACAGCCCTGAAAGCTTTAACTGCAGTCCTCAGTACATAAGGTTTCAATCCTCCAAGTAGCTTTGAATACCAGTAGGACATCCATCTTCTTTTTCTTTCATGTGGCTGGCAAAACAGAAACATACTAAGCTAAAAAGAAATGTGCAGTATACAGATAATATACACTGAACTTCATAAAGGGCAGACAATCAAGTCAGCAACAATCTAGACACTGAGCATTTCTCCTATCCGTTACCTTTGCCTCCCCCCAAATCAGTGCCATGTGTGGGGCGGAGATGGGAACTAGACAAAGAACCAACTAAGGGCCAAGTTTGGAAACCGGTAAAATTTCCTACATCTTCCCTGAAACAGAGCACATGTGTGCCACCATGAGCAGATCATTGCACGTTTGCCCACATTTTGAATGGAAATATTGCACAGATGCCCTCAAGGCACAGTAATAAATCTATGGAAGGGGTTCTGCTTAGGAAACACTGCCAAGTCAAAAAGCAAATGCAGTCCATGCCCCTGACCCTCCACAGCTCTAGCCATGAAGAAATTTCTCATAGCATGTTGGAGTAGCATCCTGTGCTTCCATTGCTAGCGGGTAATCTTGTGGCAGGTAGTCGGTCTACAAATGAGCTCTGAGGCTGCGTCTCCATGGGGAGATCATAGAAGCAACCACAGTGTTCACCATCACCACAGGCAGAGATACAACAAACTGGACTGGGAGTCCTAAATTTGACAGTGTGTATTCAGTTTTAAAAGTCATGATTAATTCAAGGCAACTGGATTGATTGCTGTATTCACATTCTTTAACTATAACAGTGCCTAAGTAGAATGCTCACCAGTTAAACCTCCTGCCATGGCTAAAAGCAGGGGGATGGCTGTAAGGGTTGCTTACACATTAGAGGCAACTTGAAGAAAACAAAGTCATTGACTTAATCTTGCTCTCTGCCCTCCCTGTCCAGGTAACTTCTAAAAGGGCAGCTGTGTCAGTCTAGTTCAGCAAAACAAACAAGCAGTCTTGTGGCACTTTCAAAGATCTTCTCCTATGAAAACTCATATGATAAATAAATCTGTTAGTCTTAAAAAGTGCCACCAGACTCCTCGTTTGTGTTGCTATACCCTATAGGTAAGATATCAGTGACTGAATACAAGCCTGTTTCCTTCCTTTACATCCCAGCTTTGCTTTTCTGCTGGATTGTACAGTCAAGCCTCCCGTCTGGGTTCCCACATCATAGGCAGCCTCTTACTGACAACACAAATGCAAAAGTCTGGCTTCCCAGTGAGACTAAGATGAGATGTGAAGGCAGAAAAGCTTTGTTCAGTAAAAGGCAAGTCACAACACTGTGTGTTATCTGGCAGAAGAGGAAAAGCATACCAACAAGAGAGGAAAAGAATCCCTTAAGTTTAAAGAGCCAAGAAGGGGGAAAGGATGTTACTTTTTATGTGATGTATTTTCATGAACATTTATAAAACCAGAACCTAACATACAATCCCCTAATAAACAACAGGCGTCATCTGTCCAGCCACAACAGCAGCCCTAGCTCCTTGATGGGGGAGAGAAACTGCTCAGCTCAGCCAGTGGAGCTCAAAACACAGAGTGAACCTGAGTCCCCTTCCAGCGCTGAAGGGACATGTGTCCTTTAAATCAAATCAAATACACCACAAATTAGGAGAGGAAAAAGTGGGGAGGAGACAAAAAGAGACAAAAGGCCAGACAAGCTACTCAAATCCTGTGCCAGATGGGCGTTGGGAAGGAGAGGAAGTTTTAAGAAGTGTCTTCAGCTTCCCCCCACCAGGAAATCATCTCTTCCCACACCCCAAAAAAACCCTTAAAGGGCCACTTTCAGGCTTGGAATCTCCTCCTTTCGTGTGGCCTGAAGCCCCTTGAACCCAGGAGGTGTAAAACAAGTCCCCAAAAATGCAAATGCATTTTCCTCCCACAAGCAGCTTTCCAAAGCAGAGTTTTCCCTGGGAATTGCAATGGGGGGGTGCAAAATGACTAAACCAGCCGCAATGCAAAAGTAGTTAAGCACTGGAGGGGGATCCCTGTCTCAAAGACACACACCTCCCCAGCCCCCCAGACTCACAAGCAGCGCACCCCGATTTGACCTGCCTGCAGCAGCTGGCCGCTGGGCATCCCTCTGCCTCCTTCCCCAGCCGCCGCCAAGCCCCAGCCAAAACCGACCCGCCCCCCAGCTGTGGGCACCACCCCGCCCAGAGCCCGCCCAGCTGGCCCCCAGCCACTCACTGCTAGGGGGCTCCCCCTGCCTCCTGGGGATGGGTGGGGAGAAGGAACAAGGGAGCGGAGGAACTGCAAAGAAATCCAGGAAAAGAACCAGCAAAACTCAGGCAGGGATTAAGAGCTGAAGAGAAAGCAGGGAAGGAAAAAGAACAAGTGAAAGAAGGAGGGGGTAAGAAAAGAGAGAGGAGGCAAACAAAGCAGGGGGAGGGGGTGTGCTGAAATATTTTAAGTGACAGTCTGCAGCCCCCTTGCTGCACCAAGAAACTGGCTGCTACCAATTTCAAGCAGATTAAGCCATTTCAGCCCTGTGAGCTGAGAGGCAGACTGGAATTTGGGCAGTGATGTGCTTCCAAGCAGCTGGTTTGACTAGGGTTACCAGATGTCAGGCAAAAGGAGGACATGTCCTCCTTTTTACCTTCATGTCCTCTGTCTGGCAGGCATTTTAAAATACATTTTGTCTGGTTTTTTACTTAGAGGGGTTCAAGGAGGCTGGAATGCCACAGAATACCTTATTTTTAGAGGAAGGTGTTTCAGGGCCCCCTAAAAACAGAAGCATATTACATTAATACTAGATTTTTTTTAACCAAACATTAGCATAGAATCATAGGGTTGGAAGGGACCTCATGAGATCATTTTCTCCATGTGTCCTCCTTTTTGTACTTTCCTGTCCTCCTTTCCAGGCTTTGCTATCTGGTAGCCCTAGGTTTGACTGTATTCTCAACCAGGGGTATGCGTACCCCCTGGAGGTGCACAGAGATCTTCCAGGGGTACATCAGTTCATCTAGGCATTTGCTGAGTTTTACAAGAGACTACATAAAAAGCACTAGAAAAGTAGTGCAAACTAAAATTTCACACAATCATCACTGCTCTATATACTGTACACTGGAAATGTAAGTAAAATGCTGGAAGTCCCAAAAGCGGCAGTCATGGTAGTCTAGTTCAGCAAAACAAACACGGACTCTTGTGGCTCTTAAAAGAACAAACATGGAGTCCTGGGGCTCTTAAAAGACAAAAAATCAATTTATTGCAAGAGCTTTCATGGGAGAAAATTCCACTTCATCAGACATAATTACAGTTGATTTTTTTATTATAAGGCAAAAATGAGACTAAACGATTTTTTCAATAGTAGCAGGCGATGGCACTTTTGTATTCTTACATGTAACTTTTGTAAGCAAGTGGTTTTTAGAGGACATGAAACTTACAGTGGGGGGCAACGCAAATCAGACTCCTAAAAGAGCTCCTAATAAGGTTGAGAGCCATTGATGTAAGGATCACAACATAAATGCTTTCACTTCCTTCCCACCCGAAAGTTGATGATGCCATTCACTGCCTGTGAGCAAGGAGTTTGCAGTTGTGCAATTTAACCATGAGAAATACTTAAACTTCCAGTGGGATTCAGCAGAGAGCTGCCTGTCCGTGCTTAACAAATCATAAATAAGAAGAATGAGTCAATTTCCTCTGTGACATTAACAAAACAGAGTCAATTTTTGTGAAAAAACATGAGTGATTTTCTCTGAGTTTGGAATGGAGTCAGACCTACAGGAAAAGGATGTGTGTGTGTGGCAGACTGGAACCTGCCTTGTGTTTATCTGCCCTTCTTCCACAGTAACTTGAGCACCCTATTGAAGTCAGTGTGTTTTGCATGCACTGGGGCTTCAGAAAAAGCTTTCCCTATGCCTCAAAAAGCTGTAACATCTGTACGGTGCTGCTCCTGCTAGGTTTGGCCACCGGCTAGGGCACTCAATGGAAGGAAACTCAGTTGCTTGAGCTGTCAACTGGTGAAACACAAGCTAAGGTCCCAAGTTCAGATCTCTACTAAAGTAACAAACACATAGAGAAAGCTTGAAAAGTCACTTGGAACACTGTCAACTTCCCAAATAAAAATTCAGTGATAGAAAGATGGGCTGGGCAGTCAGCCAGAAACTTCTGAATTTGGATCGTGGTCCTGGCTGTGTAGGACTTGTCACACAACCTTTTGTTTGTTTCCCAGCGAGGAGGGAGTGGATAACAACATTTACCAACATTTACACAGGGATCCTGTGAGCATTAGATCCAAAGGGGCAGCCATGTTAGTCTAGTTCAGTAGAACAAACAAGGAGTTGTGTGGCACTTAAAAACTAACAAATTTATCACATGAGCTTTCATGGGAGAAAATCCCAGTTCGTTAGACGCTTTGAAGCTCCCACAAAAGCTCATGCCAGAAATATATTTGTTAGCCTTTAAGTGCCACAGGACTCCTTGTTTGTTTTTGTGAGCATTAGGGAAGTTTTGTACAGTGTTTTGCAAATGTAGAACACCACATGAAAGTGCTAACTATTACTATCATTTTCTGCAAATATTGTTAGTCATGATTTAGCTCATGCCTTGCAATGTACAAAGGATATTTTATTTGGCTAAGACCATTACTATACCATAATATAAACTCACTCTTAATTCCCAGTCTAGACTGTATACAGTAGGCGTGCCAAATGCACAATCCAAGGAGTGCTAAAATGTGGCCCAGGGCCATGCTGAAAGTCACTGAAGTTTATAGAAAAACTAAGCTTTTTGAGATTAATTCCAGCAAGCCAGAGCCCAAATCTGCTGTTCCTCTCTGAGATACCAGTGAATGCCTGGTAATTTTTTTCTTCCATTGGCATTGAACTTGACCAACAAGAAAGTAGGCCAAGCAATTAAAATACTAAAAACATGCTGGCAGCAGTGCTGTGCACCCTATTGGATCTCCTTGTGTCAGGGCATGGCGCTGTCTATGCTGTGAACTCAGTGTATAGTGTTTAAATGCTTAAAAATTAACCAACTCAGAATCTGACCATCTATATCTTTGAAGAAACAAATGTAAAAGGCACCTGCTTGCTCACAGCAACACTTTAATCTCAGGACCCAAACTGGCCCTGGGGCTCTGAGCCCTATTCTATATTTAGGGCAAATTCAGCAGCAGTCAAGTGCCAGTTACACAAGGAACGCAAAATTCCTTGTGCAACTAGTGGTGACTTTTAAAGCCACCGCTACGCATTAAGGAAAAGCTGACCGCAATTCCCTCTGGCCCCCAGGACTTCCGGGGCTGACTTCTGGGAGCAGCGCGGCGAGTTTGTACTGGCTGTGAACCACTCTCGGAAGGGCGAACTGACAGCGAAATTGCCGCCGTCAGTGTAGACGCAGCCTCAGTTAGCACGGTGGAACAACTTTTCATCCAACACTGTTCTCTAAAGAAACAGTCAAAGCTTCTTACCCGGCCCGTTGGCTCCCTGTTGGTCACCTCTTGTCACTTGGGAGAATAATTTTGCGGTATCCCAGCCTGAGTGGGGATTCCAAAATAAGGAGCATCAAAGAGCCAACACCTCTAGCAAGGGACTTAAATGGCCTGTTAGACCTTGCCATGCGTGTAATTTGAACTAGGTGAGGGCAAGCTGGCTGCTGAGATCAGGAAATATGTCCTTTAATCTTGTCACCATCAGAGGCTCATGCGCCTGCTGCAGGCTTTCCTTCATTCTCAGGAATCAGCGCCTTTTTTAAAAAGAACACCATAAGTCTGTTTCTTGGTGGCAGAAGAGGGAGAGAGTGAAATTGTCTTTTTTTTTTTTTAAGGGTTCAATTCTATAGCAATAATGGCTATCAAAGTGTACAGAGAGACTTAGGGGTCCATAGATACTTTTTAAAATCAGTATTCACTCATTTTTGGGTTTTTTTTTAATCAATAATGAATAAATTGACATGTGGGAACTTGTAAAAGTAACAAAGGAGCAGCCGTATTAGTCTAGTTCAGTAAAATAAGCAGGGAGTCCTGTGGCACTTAACTACTAACAAATGTAATTATCGCGTGAGCTTCCATGGGAGAAAAATCCCACTTCGTCAACATTCTGTAAGTTCCCCCATCTTCAAAGCGTCTGACAAAGTGGGATTTTCTCCCACAAAAGCTCATGTGATAAATAAATTTGTTAGTCTTTAAGTGCCACACGACTCCTTGCTTATTTTGTAAAAGTAACGGAGCTCCAGATATTTAACCTAGTTCAAAGTGAACCCAGGGCACTGCTGTTGTCATGTGGGAAGGGAAACTTGAATCACAACATTTAGGCTATTCTACACTTCAAAGGTTAGTTTGAATTACCTGAATTTGAACTAATTAAATAAAAAATAATAATGAATAGTTTGAATTCAGATAATTCAAACCAACATGGCCCCATTAGGAAAAACCAGTTTGAACTAGTATGTTGATGGACTGGACTTGCTAGTTCAAATCAGGAGAGGGGCACCATGGGAGATGTGGAAACATGGCTCCCAAGGGGGGGCCATGCCACCACCCAAAGCCAGGCAGTGAGGAAAGTATCCCTTGCTTGGGTCTAGCCCTGCTGAGCCTGGTGAGGGAGAAGGAAGCCCCCACTAGACTCTGGTAGCACTGGCCAGGCATGGGAACCCTGGGCCCCACAACAGAAGCCCTGGCCAGGCACAGGAAAGGGACCCGGTGCCCAGCTCGAGCAGCACCGGCCAGGCAGGAGACAAGGCATCTGTCAAGGCTGTTCCCCACTCTGGCACTCTGAGTGCAGAAGGTGGGGACCCGCAACAGGTCTTAAAACCCACTGGCCTTAAAGCCTGGTCTCAAAACTCTCCAAGGCCACCAATTCCTGGCCTTGGAGTGGTATCACTGCCACCACCCAAATGCAAAAACCTCTTCAAACCCAGGAAGACGCACTTGGGAATTCCTTCCTGTGAGGTATCCTCAATCACTTTTATTCCTCTCTCAGGAAAGTGACTGAACCCCAGCTGGGATATCAGCTGGAACTGGGACAGAATCCCCTTTAGTAGCTGGCTGTGCAGTCTGAGGCACATGCATACAAACCTCTTGCCCTTCAGGACACAGAACCAGAGCTTACTTAAAAAGTAAAATTTTTAATTAAAAAGAAAAGAAACACACAGAGTTGCTTCTCTGGGAATTAACTTAGGTAGCTACAGGGGAGGGGGGAGGGGGTGCATGGGCTCAGCAGAGATGCAAAAACAAACCAAAAACAAAGAAGTACACTGACCGTGTCTAAGTACACATTCCATATTCTACTCACGCTTGGTCAGTAACAAACTTGAGCTTATTTTTGGTAAGGATATCGCTGGATCCTTCCTCAGACCCCTCTGGCCTCCTCCTGATCCTCCCAGGAGCTCTGCTGCATCCAAACAGGAATAGGCAAGGCTGCTGCTCCAATTCAAAAATCTGTACCTTGTTCCTATTGGCTGTCCTGGGACTCACTGACCAGAGTGTTAACCCCTTCCTCCCCAAGGGTTACTACAGCATCCCCACACCTGCTCCAGACAGGTTTGCCAGGCGGCTTGGATGGGTTGAGGTGGCAAGACATCCCCTGGCCCCGCTCGGGCTGTGTTTGCGGGGCAGCAAAGGATGTATCCCCATGCCCAGCTCCAGCCCTGCTGCTGGGACAGGGAGGGCAAGGATCCCCATGCCCAAGTCCAGCCCACTTGCTGGGGCGCAGGGAATAGAGCTCAAACTAATGAAAGCTAGTGTGGTCATGCAGTAATTTAGTTTGAATTAAGCACCCTTAATTTGAACTAAATTGTAAGTGTAGACATACCCTTGAAGTTCTAAATGGACCTATGAGTCACTCCAGCTCCTAGTCAGACTCTTACCTGCTTTTCTGCCACTAAAGCTCATGCTTTAAATGTGCCATAGGACTCCTTGTTTGCTTTTGCTTCATTTGTGCTTTGGAATGCTGTCTCAATGCTGTGTCAACAGTATTAACATCCCACTGACTACTTTGTACCACTCCCACTGTAAGAACCTGTGCACACAGGTTTAAAATTCACTATCCTGGCATATGCAAATATGCTCAGTGAAATTTTCTTTTCATTAGAATTCATGCAAGCAAACTCAAAGGGCTGCTCTATATTCAGAGCCCTGTTCTACACTGCAGGATCTTTTCAGCAGTAGTCAAAGGGAGATGTGCAGGTTACTTAAAATAATTTGTGTCTCTCATTTTGACTGCCTATTGCTACTGACCATGGTATCTTCAGTGTGCAGAGTTCACAGGAAATGCCCTCCTATTGACTCAGGATTATGCTACTTGAGGAAGTAGACTTCAGGGACTGACTTCCCAATCAACTGAGCAGGTCTCCATAGACCCACGCAGGCCATCAGGAAGACTGGTCTGATGACAGCAAATTTGCTGCCATCAGTGAAGACCTGCCCTTGGTTACTGAAACATGTTGGATTATTTTATGGCTCCTTAGCAATGTTTGCTGAGGAAAATATAGCATTCCTTTCTCTAGCACTTCAAGTTTGGCATGCCACTGTATTTAACAGGTCTATTAGTATAGTGGCTAGCACCTCTGCTTAATATGCAGTAGGTCCTAGGTTCAATTCCCAAGGGGTTGGACTTGATGATCTCATGAGGTCCCTTCCAGCCCTATGATTTGATTGATATTCTGCTGACAAATGTACTCAAGATACTATCGTCATGATAAGCTTAATAAAAAGCACCCATTAATTTATGCCATAATACAGCCAAAAGTTCTATTAAGCAACAAGAAAAACAATCTAAATTTAAGTTCAAATCAGTAGACATGTCTCTGTAACTTAGACTAAATCTTCCTCAATTTAACAAATTTCAACAAGAAACCAACTGAAGGATAATCAAACACCATCCCGCAGGAGTCAAAAAAGAATGCTACCCCTCTTGTCTTGCACCTAGCCTAGCTTTACCCAATTAACTAAGTTCATTACTGCAAGGCAGGGAGGTGGTTTTGCTTTGCATTCCTGTTAATCATCAGGTATTAGTAGGGTTACCAGATGTCAGGCAGAAGGAGGACATGCCCTCCTTTTCACCTTCATGTCCTCCATCCAGCAGGCACTTTAAAAATACATGATTTTGTTTGGCTTTTTACTTACAGGGGTTAAAGTATGCTGGGATGCCCCAGAACAGCCTATTTTTACAGGGAAGCATTCCAGAGCCCTCTAAAAACAGAAGAATATTACATTAATGCTACATATTCTCCATGTGTCCTCCAATCTCCTCCTTTTTGTGCTTCCCTGTTCTTTCTATGCTGTTGTATCTGGTAACCCTAGGTATTAGCTACTTCTGGAGATGAATTCTGAACCTGGGGGCCTGTGTGTGATTTGTTATGAGAAATCCTGTGTTCCATTCCCATGAAGTATTGTCCAGTTTGACAAACAATTAGAGTGTCATCTTTTTTTTTTAAACAAACTGCTCATCTGAGAGAATTTAGCTTTATTACAGAATCATCCTGAGAGATTTAATTTGTTAATTCACTGTCAGTAATAAGGGATTACATCCAAGTGTCTCCATCAGCAAGATAAATAACTCATAATTATTTATCACAATGTAATGTTGTTTTTCAGTGATCAAAGGAATTTCTGGTAACACTTAGGCAGGAAATTAATCCTTTTGAGTCATCATCAGATAGCTGATCTATTAATTTGAATATGGGTATCAGTATTTCTTAATCAGATTAAGAATTTTCTACCACCACCAGGAGAATCAGGATGCAGCCATGTTTGCGAGTGGACTGATGATAACATTATTCAAGCTTTCATACTATAGCTAATCTTATTGCAGGGTGTCACTATGTTTTGCTGTATGAGCACCTTTTGGGGCATACCTACATTACAAAGTTAAGCCAACACAAGGCAGTTTATATCAACTGAACTATGTAACCATACACACTGCAGTGTTTCTCATGCTGCTGTTATTTGCTGGCTATGCAACCTCATAAAGCCACCTCAGCAAGAGGTGTCAGGCTTAGGTCGATAAAGTTGAGGCAATGGTGTCTGTGTGTGGAGCAGGGAGCTGAGGCCTGTACACTTGCTCTTTCAAGTCAGTACAAGTGCTCCTGCTGAGGAGAGTGTTGAAAAACTGCAGTAACTGCTGTGGTGGATGTAAGTTGACCTAACATAGGTTCAATTTCAAAAGGGATAGCCGTGTTAGTCTAGTCCAGTAAAAAAAACAACAATGTGTTGTGTGGTACTTTAAGACTAACAGATTTATTTTTTGCATGAGCTTTCGTGGGAGAAGATCCCACTTCCTCAGATGAAGTGGGATCTCCCACGAAAGCTCATGCAAAAAATAAATCTGTTAGTCTTAAAGTTACACACAACGCATTGTTTTCTAACATAGGTTGACTTAATTGCGTAGTATAGACAAGGCCTTAGATCAGAGTCTCAAACATGTGGCCCGTGGGCCACATGCAGCCCCTAAAGCTATTTCCTGCAGCCCACAATGACACTATTGTTACTGATATTGTTATATGAAAAGGTTTCAGTGGTGCAGGCCTTGGGCTAACATACTAGTCCTCATGCGGCCCTCATGGTGATTTGAGTTTGAGACCTGTGCCTTAGGTATTTGGTAGCATGCTCTATGACCTGCTAGTTTGTAAGCAAGCCTTTTAGGCACTCCAGGCTTGTGTTCTACAAAGAGGTCTTTGGTTAACAGCAATATGTCTAGGAAGCATAAATTTTCCTTTACTAGGACCAGCAGAAAAGGCAATGGTTCAAATATAGTAATTTTGGTGAGTCAGACAGGTTAACTCTGTCATCTGTAATTCTGATAGATGGATAGAAGGCCAACCTTTGGCCTATGGTTAACATTCTTCTAGTCCATCCATTTGCTATGTGTAATGAAGTATAGGCTCACAGATCCCACAAGGCAGCATTCAGCCCTGCCAGTGGTCAAGTTAGTTGGAGGCCCCCTGCAGTGTCTTTCTGCCCAGCTATAGCAGTTTTCTGCTTCCCTGGCCTGTAACTAATATAAAAGTGCATCACAATCTTTAATGTATTTTATTTCTATAACAGGCAGGGAAGGACTCTAGTCTAAAGCTCTGGGAGACTAAGTAACTTGCCCAAGGTCACACAAAGTCTAGGCAGTGGAACCCAAGTGACTTGAGGGCTAGGCTACACTCCTAACCATTTGACCATCATTCTTCTAGCAGCTGCTGTCTCCAGCCTGCTCCTCTCCAAATCTCATCTTCTCTGTTTACAGGATGTTACTTGCATATTCCAGTCTTTGGGGGAAACAAGAACCCTGCATTGGGATAGATCAAAGACATCAAACATGCAGCCTGCAAGCCTCTTCCATCCACCCCATGAATGTGTTCCATGGGACCACACTCCCTAACTATCAGGGAGAACAAGAAAGTTTCACATACATAGCACTCTGGGATGCTGCAAGAGTGCTCTACATTTTGGCTTATGGTATTATGGCCAACCTGAAGTACATTTAAGTCAAATCTCATCTGCCATGGCAAGAGTTTGATAGCCGTGGGACAGATGATGATCTGGGTTCTTGCCTATGCAAAAAATTACCCATGACTCAGTCCTTTCCCTATAGCTCATTCAGATGATGTTGGGAAGGAAGTTAATCAGTAAGAAGCCAAGCTGCACAAACAATATCCCGTACAACCCCCTCAGGGAACAAAACTCACTAAACTCTTCCTCCTCTGTTTTGAGGGGTCTGTTTTAATTGAACTGGCAGCTTTCATAAAAATGTCTCTAGAATTTCTGTTGATTATGTGCACCATCACTACTGTAAAGTTGTAGGGGTTCCTCCAAAAGGGCCCGGCCACACAGACAATACTGAAGAGGTTTTTATTCAAGGTACCAAGATGGAAGGATGACTGGAGTCAGCCTCAAACTGGTGATCTTACAGTGGTCAGATATACTTCTTTATCACTTACATAGTCCATTTGGAATTTACTTAAGTACAGACATTATTCCACCTGGAACAAGCAAAGGTGATAATGACCAATACAAAATGTTAATTACATTAAAGGCCCTATGACTACAATTAGGGTGAGGAATGGGACAGAGAGGAGTCTCCTTACAGGTAAACAGGGTGTGTCAGTAAGTCTGGGGAGCGTATTGTTTCCATCTATGTCAGGGTTTCTCACTAGGCAGCTGGCCACTACCTTATTGTTTACAGCTTCATTGTCCTGGGTTTGATATACCTAATCCTTACTTGTGAGTTTCATGCCCCAATTTGCTGGCTGGAAAGGTATCTAAAATATACAAAGAAATATCTAAAAAGATAAAAATATTAACACTACAGATCAACTCAGTTGCTTTTCTTAACAGCCTTTAGATGTGCACTCAGGAAGGAGGATGGTAGATCAGAACATGGTCCCTCAGAAGTAACATTCATTCCCTTTGGTAGGGCAGGTTGGTTCACTTCCAGAACACTGTGCAAGATTCTTATTTCAACAAACCTGAAGCCTCTCAGCATCTAAACTTTGGAGACATTTCAAATCTGAAGCATCTTGTTTTTTCCAAATAGAGGCAACAAAAGAACAAAACCAAATACCTAAACAACCCTTTGCATCACTAATCACTCACCACTACTGTTCTAGGTGCTTTTACAAATATCTAAAATAGTCAAAAGCCAAGGACAAACCTCCAGGAGATGCACTAGTGTTCCATGTAAAACTAGCTAAGACTAAAATAACTCTCAGCCAAGGTCTTAGCCAGCTACCACCTCACAGGTCCCAGCTCTCCTCCTAACAAAAGCCTGATACAAATGTGTGTTCTGTCAGGCCATTGTGGGGGGAGAAGAGGGAAGGGAGGGGGCATTTCCTGCCAACTTTCTAACTATTTAGGAATGGAGGGATGGAGAAGCCAGCATATAACTGGCATCCTGCTGAGATGTGAACTGAGGACAGACTGCACATGAAGCTCCTTTCCTGAACATGCCTGTCACCAGGCATACCTACCACCAGGCTAAGTTAGATCCTGTTCTTCTCTTCCTCTGTTCAGGGCCCTTCCCACTCTGAGCATGTGGCACTCAGATTCATCCCAGGCATAATGTTGCTATATAGGGGCCATTTCAGTGCTGAGGTTCCCACTACAGCCATCTCCTATACAATTCACCTTCCCATACAGCATTATACAAACACCTTCATAACATGTTAGGGATGCACACTGGTTAACTGCGTTGTCTTTTGGTGCTATTATACCACTTGATTAGGGGAAGACCTGTCTGGGGGATTATCTCTTGCTCATCTCCTACACCTGCAGGAGAAGGGCTGCAGTGCCTCTGCCACAAGAAGCCTGTTATCAAAAAAAAAAAAAAAGTCAGCTTTCTGCAGAGAAAGTAAGCCTATTACTAGTCAAGTCTAAGTTATTACCTCCCCACTTCCACAGGCTTACAGGAACTAGGGCCAGGGGCTACATGCGTCACAAAATTCATTGACAGTTAGTAGGAAATAAGCTATGTAGAGTAGCTTGTGTATTTACCATCAATTTCCTAAAACAATGAGTTCAGTGTCCCCTCTATGTTGTGCCAATGTGAAACACTCCATCATCAAAAATGTTACTTTTTTGGTGTGGTTGATTTATTAAATCAATCAATTTGCTTACTGGTTGAGCAGGTCTCCACTTCCACTCAATTGACCCTGAAGAATTGATCTGATGGTGGCCAATTTGCTGCTGTCATTGGAAACCTACCATAGGTTTTTTCTAAATTCTTCACTTAGTTCAATATTTGTTGCTTTAGGTGGCAACACCTCAGCACACGCTAGTGTATGATCATCTCAGGTCTAGCTGCAGATTGTGCACAAATGGAGTTGGTATATTCTTTGCTATCCAAGGCTCATCCTCCACAGGGTAAATGAAATTCCCACTGCCTAATATAGAATGAAGACTAGAGGAAGCAATAAAATAATCCAGAATATCACAAGAAATTAAGACGGCACCCTTTAACAAATAAGTTTATTATATACAATTTATATAATTTTTACTCTAGTGGATGCTGAAATCTGAAAAAAAGTGTCTTGACTAATCCTTTTTCAGGCCTGGATGCAAATTTCACATACATTTTCCCTAACCTGATTAGTTTTTCCTCCTCAAAACATTAACTCAGCACTCAAGCAACATTACAACAGAGAAGTGCACCGAGTATGTGCGCGCATGGGGAAGGGAAGAGAATGCAGCTGGAAAGAAGTGGTAAGGAAAATCTCTGTTCTAAACTCCATGGGGTTCATTTTAAGCAGTAAAAGGGAAAAAATCTTTTTTAAGTTATAAGAAATAAATGATCTTGTCAATACTCTATATATTCAGCAGCTATTGAATACAGCCAGACTAAAAATAGTTACCATTATATGCCAAATGATTAGGAAATATAGGAAGTCAGTCAGTAGTGGATCCATATGAGAATTTTCCTTCTGAATTATTCAGTTGCTAACATACTTTTAGCACTTTCAAATTTTTGGAGGCAAAGTGTACATTTATGTCCAATGCTAGTTTTACAGCTCTTTTTCTCCAAGTGGAAGTTCTAGCCCCCACATACCACCTTCATTTCTAGATATGTTGCCAAGATTTCTGAAAGTTAAAGCAACAAGTTTCTGCTTAACCATTACTTCATGCTTTTGGCATTAATGTAATAGAAGTATGGATGGAGTTGAGGGGGAGAAGCAATGAAAGCTGATTTCCTGGCATGCAGTGGAAATCCTGAGAAAATTTGAGATGTGCCACTAATTTTAACAGCTGCATGACAGCTTCACTTTTTATTCTCTATGTGAGCACATAACTACACCACTTATTACACCAAGAGCAAAAGGAAGGCAAGGAGACATTTAGATGCAGAAAACATATTTCCTTGATAGGTTTGCCACTGTAAAGATCCCAGTTTACTATACAGTTCAACTAATGTGGATGCAATAGCAAAATGAGGACAGTCACATGCATGGAATTAAGCACTAGGATGCAACTTGTATTAAAGTTTAGCAAAGAGCAGGGGATGCTACTCACCCATCGCTCATATTATCCTATTGAAATCACTGAATTGGTTCCAATTCAGGGGCACAGGGCTCCTTACCTTATAACATTTAACTCAGCTTTGGCAGGCCTTAGTCTTCCCTGGGGGCTCAGCACTTTTTGAGCAGGGCTGGCTCAACCATATAGGTGAACCAGGTGGTCATCTAGGGTGCCAGGCTTTTGAGGAGCATTAAAGTAGATAAGAGAATATTTTTCTAAAAAATTCACTAACACTGGATCAGTGTGCCAGAGTCAGTTTGCCTTGGGCACCTAAATCCCTTGGACCAAACCTGTTTGAGTCCTAACACCGTAGCAGCATCCCTCATGAGGGGGACAGAAAGTGTTGAAGAGTGGGTACCTTGACCTGCAAGGGCCACAAGATCTCACTCTGTCCCAGAAGTCCATCATCCAGATCCCAGATGTTTTACCTCTGCAAACTGTTCATTTTATCCTTTTAATGAAACAGGAAACTGGCTGCAATTTGTGATGAATTAACAACTCAACTCAAGTACCTCAGTACTAAGCATGTTGCTGCTGCACAAGTCATTCTGGCTTGAAGATGCTGAGAGGAAGGTTAAACTCCCAATTGGACTGTGAGAAAAAAAACAAGAATAAAAAACTTTCATGATTCCCCAAGAGCTTTCCAAGTAGTTGCACTACCCCTTTCTTAGTAAATATTTCTTCTCATACATTTTGCTTTCTGTTTCCATGAACATTATTACAAATAATGTCCACAGAAAGCAAATACAAGAGGTTGCAAATTCTGGGACAGAGGCTATTCAGCTTTATTTAACTGAGTATGCAGAAGAGATTTTTTAAGCATTTATCCAGCCTTAATGATCTATACTGACTTCTCAAGCTTTGTAAAATGCCATCTACTGTTGGAACCACAGCATCTATCAGGGCAGGTTCTCATTCCTATTTCGGAGGGGGGGGGGTTCTGCAGTGGAGCCAAAAGAAGCTTTTCATGGCCCCTGTAGACCTCCACAGCACCAGACAAGTGCCTCTTGGTGGTGTTGTGGGGTAGTGCTCCCCCATCTGGTGGTTGGTACTTGGCCTCTCTAATGGCTTGCAGTTTTTTTTTGGAGGACCTCAGTCCTCCAACCAAGCACATTCCAACTCTACCCCTTCTGGGATTTAGTCAAGTTTAGCTCAGGCCACTGTGCCTCAGTGGCCACTGTTCAGTCTTTCACCACTCCTCTGTGGTCAGTTGAAGGACCTCAGCTGAGCCCTCTGTTCCTCATTTCTGGGGTATAGTCCAGCTTTGGCTAGCCCACTTGTATCAGTAGCCACCACATCACACTGCTTGCTGGCATATGCAGGAGATATGTGGGACCCAACTCTGCCCACTTCTCTGGGCCTAAACCTAGGGACCATAAGTGCTCAGTTAAGTGCCACCTCAATCCCCTCACTCTTCTTCACACTACCTTTATCAGGTTCCTTGAGCCATACACACCTTCTCCAGGTACCTTCAGGCTTTGTAGAATGGTTGTGCATTGCTGAAGCCTGGCAGCACCCCCTTTGAGCTGTCCAGAGTCATCCCTCCCACACCCCTGCACGCACACAGCCTTCTCCCTTATAGCTCTGTATCAAACTGCCCAAAACAGGCACTGCAGCCCTTTCTATATACTGCCTGCTGCACCCTGATTGGCTCTGCAGCCCTCTACTGCTATTGGCTAGCCTTCCTCCAGAGCTTTTAACCTCTGCCTGGCTGGAGCAGGGAAACTGCCCTGTTACAGCGCCCACTCCAGGTTAAATCCTAGGCATTTAGGAATGCTGGCAGTACCCACTTCCTCCTAGTTGGCTAATGGATACCAGAGACTCTGGCAATGGGATGGGGAGAGAGGTGCTACCTGGTGTACCTCAGTGACTGTCTCCTTCCCATGCTGCTAAGATTGTCTCCTTTTATCACCAGCCCCATAAAGTTTCCCCACCCACTAAGGCATGGGGGGTGGCTTTAGCAAAGCTGAAGATATTAGTACAGATCATTAAGGCTGGGTAAATACCTAAAGAATCTATTCTGTATATTCACTTAAAGACAAATAGCTTTCATCCCAGCATTTGTAACTAACCCTTTTGTATTCACATTCTGTGGACCTCATTCATAATAATGTTCATGGAAACAGAAAGCAAATATGCATGTGAACAAATATTTACTAAGAAAATGATACTGCAACTATCTTGAAAGCTGTAAGTGAGCTTGGTAATCATGCAATTGGGGGGGGGGAACACAAATGATAGCATGTGATTTAGATGCCAAATCACAGCACAAATGATGGATAGTGAATATGTAGAAATCCCTATCACAACACATACATCATCAGCATTTAATAAGACAAACTATGGTTCCATGAACTGTATACTAAATAATTACAAGTAACACATTTGCAAAGAGCAAACATAATTAGTCACTTTAAAAGGCTACATTCACTGAGTGAATTGTTCATTGTGTATAGCTTGTACAACTCTACTGATGATAATGATTGATCTGACAATGTTTACGTGCACGGTTCCTTGCTCTGACCATTAAAAAAGGGGAAAAAAAACCCCAACAATTTCTCTTCTTATCTCACTTTATTCCCAACCTCTACTCCGCCTGGTTCTCAGACACCATATGGTCCAACTCACAGATCATGTTGCAGTAGTCAAGATTCTTATGCACTGATGCAAAGGAAGGAAAAATGGTGCATGTGCTTTAGCTTGAACCCTATTTTTCTATATTATAGATTATCGGCTGATGTTCCTATAGGCCAGGTAACCTATAGGTGCCAGGAAGCTAAATTTTTGAACCCTAAATCTTGATGTTTCTACTTTGGCAAATCATCTGAATCTCAAGAATGTCTTTCCTAGTCTCATTGCTTCCCCTACCTATTTATGCATGAGCTCAATACAGTGATGGCAGCATCTTTTTTTCTGTCATGTTATCTTCAGTCAGCTGTTAATGTATGTGTTATGCTGAGGACTGTTAATGGCTGTCATCAATCACAGATATGGCTATGGTTAAAGCAGATACATGTACTAAGCTCCTGTAATTCATGCTAATGGGAAGAACAATTAAAAGTTCTTTTGTGACATGTTAGCTGAAGCAATACATGACACCACTCCAAGGCATTAGCTAGCACAGTTGGGCCTGAGCAGAAGCTAATGTACATGGGCTGCAAGATTTCCCTGGGTACTGATTGCATATACAAGGGCCAGAGCACTGATTGATTACACCTCTGTGTATCTTTGTGAGGGCTACTCTTCAAAATCACGGCCATCAGATCGACCTTCCTGATCCACTGCTCGGGTCTGTGAAGTCCCACTTAGTTAATCAGGAACCTAATCTCTGAACACTACCCCAGCAACTGAAGTAGCTCTGAGTCGAAGGGAGGCTTCTCCTTTTGACTCTGCGCAGTGGACATGCTGGGCCTAGAGAAGTCAAACTGAGATACACAAGCCCAACTTTTAAGTAACTTGTGTATTTCCATTTGACTACCGCCAAAAACAGCAGACGGTATAGACCTACCTAGGGAGAGTGAATGGAAGAAAGGAACTAGAAAGCATAGAGAATGCTAGCAGATAGAAAGAGAAACAATGATGAACCAGTCCTTGGAAGGAAGATGAAAGACAAAGCCTCTTCTGGGAACAGTGCTCACTGGAAAGGTAGACTTGAATTTCTGAACACGGAAACTGCCTCCTATGTGTTACTTCTGATTTCAAGGAAAGGGGACTATTTATATTCAAATATAAATTTATGTCAATTAACAGGATTGTACCGAAAAGAACACTTGTGTCTTACAATGAATTTCTCCTTTTAGTGGAAATAATGCAGCAGAACCCTAAATACTGGCAAACTGTTTAGGCCAGAAAGGTGCAACGAGGTGCACGTTTGGCCACACAGAGATTTGGGTTTTTTTTTTTTCTTTGCAGATCTAGGGCCTTTATTCCATCAGTTATCTCCTATTACTGTGTTCAGCTCTTTTTCTATATTTAGTATTAACTTCAGTAGGATTGGAGGTTGTGCTTCCAGATTCTTCTAATTTTCCATTTTAACTGGCTAGAAAGTATCTTTAAGTATTTAGAAGTATATAGTCTACAGCATTTACTTAGATTTTTTAATAAAACTTGAGCCTGAAGAAGCCAGGTACTGGATGGCTGCAGGGAAAAATCAGGCTTTCCCCTTCAAGATGTGGGGTGTGTTCACACAGCAGTCTTATTTCGAAACAACAGAGATTGTTTCAAAATAAGAAAGCCCACGTTCACACAATGCACCGTTTTTGGAACAACAGGTTCCGTTGTTTCGAAACAACGGCGTTTGTTTCGGAACAACTTAAACCCCATGTGGGAACAAAACAATGTTGTTTCAAAACGATTGTTTTGAAACAATGCCGTCTGAACATGTTGTTTCGAAACAACGGTGACTTGTTTCGAAATAACTGTTGTCTGAACATGCTATTTTGATTCCTGCTTTTTTCCTTAATTCGAATTAATAAACTGTTAATTCGAATTAACTTATTTCGAAATAAGGCGATATTTCGATACAACTTGTATCAAAACAACTTGTATCAAAATAACCCCCTGTGTGTGAACATAGTGGAGACTCAGCCAGCCTTGGTTAAAAATGCTGGAGTGGAGTCAAAGTGAGATAACTTCTTTAGATAATAAGTTAAACTGTGACTTAAGCTTAGTCTTTAGCAAGTGTGCTATGATTTTAAACTAAGTGCTGGTCCTGCATTGAAATTACCAGCTGGTGGGCATCCTGTTTTTTTGGAAAATAGCAGGGCTGCTGATTCTCTGAATATCAAGTGGATAAGGGGCCAGACCCTGTAGGGAACACTTCGAGAACATGAAGATTGGTGTGCACCTGTCACTACCAACAGAGAGAAAGGTCTGTGGAGGGTCTGGAAAGGCAGAGCTTATGTTGCCAGAGGCTGGTAGTTTCAGGTAGCTAAGCTACAGACAAGAGTCATTCATGCAAAGGGCAAAAGTGGTGAGGTTCCTCACAACCCTGGGTACCCCTGGGGAATATCACACATGGTCAATAGCAACTTGGTGCTTTTTATGCAGAAATTGAAACCTAGTAGAAGCTTATTTAACATCTGTCACTTGATTCTGGTCTAACGTCAGTCAATGGCCTTGCACTGTCCTACAACTAGCACGTGTGATAGATGAGGGAATCAAGTGCCTAGTGCCAATGGCTATGTCTACACTACAAAAACTAAGTCGAATTTGTTAAGTCTACTTAATTAAGTCGACCTAGTGAGTCCACCCTTCTCATAAGGCGACTTAACAAAATTGGTTAAGTCAACTTAAGAACGTGTCCTAATAAAAAATGTGTTTGCGTAAGTCAGCTTTAACAGGCACATGTTATTACACAGGGCTTCTTAAGTCAACTTAGATGGCCACATTGCATTAATTCGACTTAAAGAGTGAGAGTTATTAAGTCGACTTAAGGAAGCCCTTAAGTTGACTTAATGAACTCCAAATGTAGCTAGGGCTTTGCTTAAGTCAAGTTATGCCCATGGTGTAGATATACCCAGTATGAACCCATGGTTGCACCCCTGAGTATTTACCAAGTTTCCAAGATCAGTGCACAAGAGCTGAAATGATAAGTGCCTCAAATAATTCTAAGGTTGACATGGACTTGAAATCAAAGAAACAGCAGCCACAAAACCATGAACAACTTTAAGGGCCCTACAGCAATTTAACTCTTATGTCAGGCAGCCAGGGCAAGTAACTCCTAATTAGTATGTTTATTTTGAGAAACAGTGCTCAGTATTTTCAACAATGAAAAATAGTAATAATGTAAAACAGGAGACATAATAAGTGCTATGATTACATAGCTGAAAACAGGGCTCATTCAATAACCAGACAGGAGTGTATTGTATTTTAAAAATCATACATTTATAGTCATCTTATTTCTCATGGCAAATCTCTTCCCTATCATGCAAATAGGATGACCTAAGGCATGAGGAAACTTTTCTTTCTGCTTCCTTTTTAAAAATCAATTCTATAGAGATTTACCTTCTCTCATTTTGGATTTCCTGGCTTGCACTCATGCGGAAGCAATATGCTATAAGAAATAGCAGATGCCACATTACTGACTTGTTTTCATATCAATGAACCAAATTAATTCCCATGGTAATGCTGCTTAAGTCAGTCTTATTCACTCGCCATCAGCAAGATGTAATTTTAGATTTGTCATGGTGCATTTAATGGCCTCCTCCCGCCTCTCATCAGTGTTACAGTTCCAAGACTCTTTTTGGCCAGTTCTTCACCCAAAAGCTGGCTCTCTCAGCTTTTTCTTAAGGTCACAGGATGGAGTTTTCTTGCTGATTTACCTAGCCTTGCATCATTTGCATTCAGCTCCCAATTAACCCCTCCACCCACATGGCTCACATACCTATCCTGCCTTGCAAGTGGCCTGTAGTGTAGGCAGCAGGATTACTTGCTTTTAACATTAATTTTGAGCAAAGGGCAGCTGGTATACTTCCTTGCTTCAACAAGATTTCACCCCCTCCTCCCAGCATGACATTTAGCAGAAGTCTATTCCAGACACGTACATTTTGGTGCCCTGACAAGCAACTGTGATGAAGTACCTCAAAACTATTTGAATAATGAAGAAACTAACTGCATGTGCATGGCTTAACAATTCTCTCCCCAGTTCTCTGACCACCACCCCAAACACACAGACTGGTTCCATTCAACTGACAGCACAACAGAAGAAACCCATTTGGAGGTGTGACCCTACCCACTCTCATCTCATGGAAGAAAGTGCCCCTGCACTTACAAGCCCCCAGAGCTCTGCTTCTTTTGGCAGATTTTCTTTTTAAAGCCTCCCCCCAAGCTATTCTCCTCATTTCCTCAAATCTGCTCACAGCTGTTTCTTGCAATGGTCAAAATCATGTTATCCAAGGTGTGCACCCCTGTGCAGTCCAACCCCCATGTTACACAATCAGTCTAGATTTTGATAACTAATACCAGGGCGGGGAAGAGAAATGGGCTAACAATAGCTTGCACAAAAAAATCCTCCTATCTTGTATTTTTCCTTTGCAGTTTCCAGGCCACAGTTTTGAATAAATGTCAGATAAGCAGATGAACTTCTGGATGCTTATCTGAACCACAGCCAAACCTCCCACAAGGCTCTTCCACTGTCACTACTTTTCAGGCAGAAATTTAACGAGGATTCAGGGGAGAACATTGTCCCTTGTGGAGGTGAGCAACAATTAATCTGAGCACATTGAGAAAAATGGTTTGCCTGAGTTTGTTTATTTGACAGGAAACGTATGCTTATTCATGGATGACTCCACATGAACATTTCTGCTCTTCCTGGCAGTTTCACTTAGTTCAGCTTTTCCTGATGCTGTCAAATCTTTATACATACAGATTTATCATCATACGAACTAGTTTCAAGATCACTGAGCAAAACAAACATATTTGCACAATTGATCTACAAGGATCATTTGCAGGTATCAGCCTGAAATGGAACAGGGCCAGATGGCCTTTCATTGACCCTTTTGGCATGGAAAAATTGTGGGTTTCTGTACAGCTTGGAACATGCATTTGGCAAGTCATTTGGGGCTTTGCCATTCAAAATAAGGACAGAGACTTGTTTTAATGTTTTTGGCTGACTTCTTTTGTGATAGAATAAATTGTCATGAAAGTAAAGAAAAAATTCAGCTACATGATGGGGATAGCATTCTCCTGTTTGATGGACCTGCTGCTATTGTCAGTTAACAGTTCATTTCTGTTGTCACCTCTTATTGTTAACCAACTTGGGTCATACTGGTTATTCTATAGAGCTGTAGACCTTCACAGTTCAGGACTTCTGCACCTATATTTCCTCACCGTGGTCCACCAAGGGCACCTACTCTCAAGCTTCCAGCTCCCCAATTATTCTCTCTCTAATGCCCCTCAGACCAAGGTATGTTCGGACGACACAGTTCCCTGCCATCACTGTGTATTTCACAGGCTGCTTAAACTGAGCTACTTGCTTTCTCTTCAAGAGACAGATAACCAAGTGAGTGCTAGAGATACGTGTTACCACACAGTTCTTTCTAAGGAAGCCTAGTTTATTCTAAGGGTAAAAGCACTACAGAGCAAACCTACATGAAACTTCTTGAATGCTAGTAACCTTACCATGCTCATCTGCTCCTCAGGGGTTTCTTTGTCGTTACAAGTTCATCAGAGCTTCAGCTCAGAGCAAGCACCCAGTCTTATGAGGCCTCAGTAAATCAAGTCCTGCCAATCACCACCTAAGCAATAGTGTCCTACATGGACTGGGATACTCACCATTTCCTGGATCAGGAAGGCTGCCCTGAGTTAGTCTAATTCCACTTTAATCTAAAATCCTTTCTTGGCTCTTGAACCCTGAAGGTCCAATCTGAACTAGTATAAGCAAATCTTTCCAAAGGGGTAGTTTCAAAGGTTGGTTTTGGCAAGGGGAGAATATGCATTCCTCTTACTTTGCAATATTTCCTAAGACAATCCACTTCACACATATTGTTGCAATAAGAACTTTGAAATGCCTCATGCTTCCCAGAGACCATATTAATCTTGTTTTCCTTGTATGTAAGTGCCATGCAACCTCACACTAGTACACAAACATATGCATTTTTCAATACAATGAACTGCAAAGATGCCAAACTTTATGCATTCATATTTAACTTAATTCTAGAGAGGTAGCTCTGTTAGTGGCAAAAACAACGAAAGTCCTGTGGCACCTTAAAGATTAACAAATTTCTTTGGGCATTAGCTTTTGTGGGCTGCAGCCCACTTTGTCAGTTGTATCTTTAAAGGGTCATCAGACTTTTGCTGTTTTAACTGAGGGGTCTCAAACACACAGCCCGTGGGCCACATGCAGCCCCTAAATCTATTTCCTGCGGCCTGCACTGACATGATCATTACTGATATTTGCAATATCATTGTATGGAAAGATTTCAGTGGTGCGGCCCTTGGGCTAAGGTACTAGTTCTCATGCGGCCCTCTACTAGTTCTCATGCGGCCCTCATGGTGATTTGAGTTTGAGACCCCTGTTTTAACTTAATTCTGTGAGGTAGTCCAAGATGTCATGGAATATTATCAGTCTCTCACACTGGATTTCCAACAGCCTGGGGAACTACTCACACTAAATATGAAAATTTTGAGGGATTTCAATACATACGACAATGGCTGTTTTGACGTGCAAGGCATTGGATCATGTGGGAAAAAGTTATCATGGCGTTAAAGACTGTGTCTTGTGCATATGCACAAGAGGCTTTCCTGCCCTGCCCCTGGGCTGGCTGTTCCACCCCGGGGGCAGGGAGGACTGGCCCAGAGGCTGAACAGGAGAGCAGAGCCCAGCCTCTGGACCAGCCCGCCCCACGACCCCACCCCAGTGCAGGAGGGGACAGAGGCCCCCCACAGGCCCCGTGTGGAACGATTCTGATATGCCACCTCATTTAGCACTAGACTGGAACCACAGCGCAGACCTTTAGCACTTGAGCTAATGGCCTAACTGATAGCAGTAGTAGGCTGTTATCTTCTGTGTGGATGAGCCACTTGTAGTTATGGTGGCTGTAGACTGCAAAACAAGGATTTCATCAGTAGAGGTGCTTGAGGTCCCGAATCAAAGCAGAAACTGAAGCCATTGGAAGGTGGAATGATTATTCACCAAGTGCCGAGTTACACAGAGGTGACATTAGTGTGTTTGGCCTCTATCAGCATATAAAAAGAAGCAGTGCTCAAGGCTTAAAAAAAAGGCATTAAAACACAGTTCTGGTACTGGAAGTGAAAGTACCTGAAGTAACTAAAAGGTTCTCTGACTCCTCCAAAAAATGCTGGCATGTCATTCCACACACACCTGGTTCCCTATCCCCCCCATTCCTGTCAAAATGCCAGCCCAATTCAAAGGGATACATGCTGTTATAGTAATTGCCAGAAAACAAGGCAGAATCATCTTTTTGG
The DNA here is from genome assembly GCA_007922195.1 of Podocnemis expansa. Taxonomy (NCBI): domain Eukaryota; kingdom Metazoa; phylum Chordata; order Testudines; family Podocnemididae; genus Podocnemis; species Podocnemis expansa. Next base: position 18,386,767 of record ML682018.1, read on the forward strand.
ATTGGCTGTTCTTAGGCCCAGATTGTATGGAAATTAAGACCCAGGTGCTCTCTCAAGCAGAGGTGAATCCTTGACAATCCACAGACAATTGGCTTTACATCAGCTGGAGGTCTTGGAAAGCTGCAAGCCAGGCCAATACTTTTACTGCTTGTTGTATTTAGTTTCTGCTGAGGAATAGTGACTTAAAGGACCCTGATTACAAATTCCTTTAGAAAAATAGCATTTCAACTATTAGTACACAATGAGAACTGTACAATTTGTCCAATAAAGAATGTTTATTTAATATAGTTTTTAATTTTATGCAAAGTAAAGGAAAAGAGGATGAGGTTTCAGGGGGAAAGATGTGAGGGGATGAGGAGGCTGACTCCTCTTTGTGTTTATATTCAGAATTTTTCGTAAACTCCAAGACTTGGTTAGGGTATAAATCAAGGACTTTTAAAATCAGTACACAAAAACGTATAGGAGAAAATACCTACAGCTGTTTATGTAGTGTGTGCAAGCCATATAAGGTATTATTTCAACCAAGATATCTAAAAAGCCCTGAGTTTTTGACCATATTACCCCTCCTCCCACTTTCCTCTTTAAATATTTTTCTTAGTGTCAAGTATTCAGCTCAGACTCATGGAAATCTAAGCATTAAGGACAGGAAACGTCTCAGTGCAGGACATATGGAGCAGTACCATCTTGCTGCTGTATCTCTATAGCCCCTTTTGGATGAGGGAAATAACTGGGAAAAGGGGGGGGGAAATGTAAGCATAGGTAAAAGGAAAATGACAAGAACTGTGCCAAAATCAAATGGCCTCATTCTTCCCTTCAAACAATTTAACACTGTTTTAAATTCACTGACTGGAAAGGAGTCACTCCTGATTTACATCAATATAACAGATCAGAATCTGGGACAAAGCTGAATATAGCTGCATTTCCAATTACTTATCTTGGGCCAATTGCATCTCAAAAGTAACAAACCCTGTTAAAACTTCACTATAGATTAATCTCACCTCTTGACCCCATAGATGATTTGTTGCACAATGAGCTTAACACCTGATTTCCAGACCTCAAATCAATTAAAAAATTTTGTCTCAGGAAAATAAAGACAGCCATGATGCACTGATTAAAAGAAAATGTATTTTATTAAATGCTTCTTAGTCAGGAGAGATGTCCAGCCCAAAATGTTGCTAGAGACTGAACTTTGCTCTGCTGTCTCCAAGAGCAAGGCTGGAGGTAGTTTATGGGAAGCTGGAACTCTTGTATCATTTCTGTCCAGAGCTTGCTGTCCATTAACTATGAACTGCACTGATTTCAGGCTAAAAAAATATTCACAAAGAGTGGAAAACCAGTTTGAGGCAATGACTGGTCAGTGTTTTGAGGGAAGAGTCTCCATTTATTGTACCAAAGAGGAATTCACAAGCTGAATGCTAAACATTTTAAATGAGGTGCACTATATCAACAAGAATTTAAGAATTATTAGAAGGAAAGTAAAAAGTGACAAAGATTCAACAGCAATAGGATCAATGACGTGCTAGCGGGCAGTAAGGGAAGTGTCAGAAAGGAGGATGGAGCTCAAAGAGAAATTTTTTAGATCTGCCCAATTCAGTCATTTGGGTTTAGTGTTACAGTTGTTTTTGGTTTGGTTTTGTTTTTTTAAGAAATCATCTCAATGTACTACCCATTTAAAGGGCTGTTCTTAACATCTACCTGGACCTGTTGCTTTCACCACATCATCTTTGTCTTCCACTGGCTCCTGCTTCACCTGTGCATCAAACAAATGTCTTTTTTAGAAGATCTAATCTAGCCATGCCATACCATATCCCAGCTGCTACAATTTATAGCCATGTCACTTGTTGCTGCCTTCCATCAAAACTCTGGTTCCAGCCTTTATTGCTGGCCAGTCAATGCCTTCCTCCAGCACCTCCACACTTTCTCCCATGTGGCGTGAGAAAAGCTCCCTGAAAAAAATCTAGAATGCCACTGCCTCGTCTTCCAGGCAATACTTCCTTGAAACCCAACCTTGGCTGGGAAGCCTTCAAAATCCTTTTTACTGAATATAACTAGCAAATGAAGTGCCCGGACTGTCCATATTCTTCTTCATTCCTCCTACTCCCTTGCTCTTACTATCTTCCTCACTCTTAAACAAACCCTTTTCATAATAAGACAAAAAGCTACCAGAGCTATCATCACTGACAAGTTCTGTTCCTCCACCATCACAGCACTTATTGGATCATCAAAGGCTGTGTGGGAATTCATTTTAAATCAACAAGCTTGTACATTAACCTGCACACACTTTCAACCTGGCAGGATAAAGCTGACTTGCTGACTGCAGATTTGTTTACAGAGTGACCATCCCTCACACCAGTTGCCCAGTTACCAGGCTAACACATCTAGCTTGCCAATTATTCTTTATCCTACAATTTCTCTACTTCTCCAAAGACCAACCACGCCTCCACATGATGGGATAGTGAAAACAGAGTGAGTGGGGGATTGCCTTGTAGCCTCCAGTACAATGAGTCTCTAAATACTGACTGCAACCTTCTAGCAATACCATAATATAAACTGCAAAAAGGGGGGAGAAAAAAATTTACATTAATAGTAGAGCTGAGCAAAGAGCAGAATTTTTAATTCAGAAGCTGAACAGAAAATTCCAAAAGAAAAGTCATGTTCAATCTGAAAGGAGTTTTTTCATTCAAGTATGGAGCGTTTTTCAGCTTTTGCTTTAAATGTAACCATGTTTTGAAAGGTTGCAGCATTCCCTTTCAAAAGTTTGCAATGTTTCATTTTGAAATTGTTGAAGCAAAATGTGTGAAAAATGTCACTTCCACCATGCTCAGTAGACACTTGTGACAACTAAAATCCCTGAAACTCCTGTCCTCTCTGACCATGCTGGATTCCTCCCAGCTCCTGCTTGTGACCAGTTGGCACTCCCTACAAACCCCCAGAGCTGAGTAGAGATCCTGTCCGTCCTGTTCGACCACCTACTGGGTCCAGGCACCAGGCTCAAATGCAAAGGGGGCAAAAGCTGAGGCAGCAGAGAGGGAAAGGGACAGCCTGGGATGCAGAGCCTGGTGGTACCTGAGAAGGGATGAGAGTTAGAGAAAGAAAGTGTGCAACTGGCTGGGCAAGCAGGCTGCGATGAGGAGCCCACAGGAGAGGAGTGGACACTAGGAGTGAGAGCTGGGGGAGCAGAGAAGGGACAGCAAAACTATTTGTGATTTTGGCAAATAGCTTCAGCTGATACCTTCCCAGAAATGTCAAAACATGATGGTCAACATTATGTCAATGGTATGTAAGTTGACCACATTTTGATGAATTTGCATGAAGAATGGCAACAGGCACATTCCAGTCACAAAGAGATGCTCCTCCAGCATGCCAAATATGAAGTGCCCACTCCCAAGGTGGGCAGGAGGGTGCTAGTGAAAAAAACAACAAGCAGTTGTGTGGCACTTTAAGACTAACAGATTTATTTTTTGCATGAGCTTTCGTGGGAGAAGATCCCACTTCCTCAGATGCTTCGAAGATGGGGGAACTTACAGAAAGGCCTTTCTGTAAGTTCCCCCATCTTCGAAGTTCCCCCATCTTCAAAGCATCTGAGGAAGTGGGATCTTCTCCCACGAAAGCTCATGCAAAAAATAAATCTGTTAGTCTTAAAGTGCCACACAACTGCTTGTTGTTTTTTTTACTGGACTAGACTAACACGGCTATCCCTTTGGAAACTGACAGGAGGGTGCTAGACCTGTTCAAAGGAAAGGCCACGAGGCCTCAACATAGGGCTAAACACTGTTTCTTTCACCAGTCTGGTACTCGGAAGGGTCAAACTGTTTTGGCTGAAGCTTTAACAAAAAATAATACAGCCTGAGGCAAATACCTGGCATGAAAAATTTCAGTCTAAACAGTTACAGGATTGCAAAGTATAACCAATGGTAAATAGGGCCTTGTAAAAGCAAGTGGTGGGCACCACTAATATTAACAAGGGCAACATGGTGTGGTGCAACATTCAGTGTCCCCATTTAGTGTGAAAGCTTTGTATGACTATTTACAGGAAGCTCAGAAACAAAGTTTCCTTGAAAAATGCTATGTCTGTTTTCCTTGACATTACCTTGGCACCATTCAGTCTGTTGCCCTTGTTAGCTTGGTTTGATAAAGCCATACATTTTAGGGTGGATTTTGACTTTGTGCTCTGGAAAACATCTAGCTCAACTTTCAACAGAATAAAAAAGTATTTTGTCGGGAATTTAGCGTTCCCAGCTCCTTCACAAAAGCCTTGAAAGTAGCTCAAGGACTACAAAGCCAACACAAAATGAAATAAGCTGAACACAAAGGGTTGAACTGGTGTTATGTCAATTTACCAGTGCCTCCAAGGTTACCTCTGTTCAAAGTAGAGGACGAACAGCTCTGACCTTGCTAGATCTCAAATTATCCAACAACGGGCCCTGAACTAAAGCAGTGACATGATTTTACACATGTCTCCAAGGTAACTTTTGTTGCAATCAGAGCCTGTGAGTAGTTCTGACCAAAAAAACTATAGAGATCATGATATAAAACCAAGTGGCTCTGTCCTCTTTTCAGACCTCTGAATGAGGCATGCTGCAATTTAAAAAAGGGTAAGCCTCACTGGCAATTATAAATTCATCAGGAAGCATGAAAATCTAACAAAAAGGTTCAGAAAGATTACCTCTATTTAAACTCAGTGTAACAATTCCCTTCCCCTGAAATTTAACTCAGTGAAACCGATGCGCTGCTTGTGAAAATGACAATTATGCAGGAGCTTTTGTATGGTTTTTATTACCTCAGCAGTGCAAGGCCTCCAGCTCTATTCACAGTTTATGCATTAGGAATGTTTCGCTGATCTCCTGCTCTGTTTAGCTGAGTGCTTCTTAATGCTGTATAATGAAGCTAAACCAAGCAGTTCAAAAATTCCTTTTATGGGCACAAGCAACCTGTTTTGAAAGTATTATATAATAGATGAGCCACAACAGGAAAAGTGTTAGTGAGTTATTGGTACTCTCCATGGGTCTGTTATGGTACATGTGACTAAGGACCTTCACCCACACACACATATGACCCAGGAAAGTTTGCATTTACCCTGCCCTAGTTCATTGCTATTACATTCTGGCCACACTTCACAGTAGCTTCTCTCTTTTCTTTCACTCTCCCCACACTTCATTCCTTCCTTCATACTACACCATGAAGCAGGAACAGCCTCCAAGAAGGCATTAAACAATAACTGAAGTGAGTTGTTTGCAAACAGCCTATAACCTGAAAACTACTTGTCCAAACTATTCATTGAGTAATAATGTCTAATAATTACAATAGGAGCATAGGAATGAGTTACTAATTGGAGCACAGAACAAATTTTCACTGAAGGTTAATTTATAATGTTTGAGAAGTTTTTTGTATGCACTGATTGTGAAAATACTTTGTCAAATTTCAATATGAAAGGGGCCCCAGAAAAGTACGAATAAAATTATTTTCTTATTCAACAAGAAATCAACATATAAGACCTGGGTATGAATTTCAAACAAATCAAATATTGGGGTGTTCAGATCTTGCATTACAAACCAGGGCGAGGGGGGGGGGATGTTGCGACATTAAAATCAGGATTTAGGTCACAAATACCCCTTATTTCCAGACAGGATAATTTCTGTTTTAGTCAGGTTATTTAGTCTAACATGGTAAATGCTGCCAAGTTCCACTGGGGTAGCCATATTAGTCTAGTTCAGCAAAACAAGCAAGGAGACCAGTGGTACTTAAAAACTAACAAATTTACATATCACATGAGCTTTTGTGGGGAAAAAAATCTCACTTTGTCAGATGCTTTGAAGACTTTCTCCCACAAAAGCTCATGAGATATGTAAATTTGTTAGTCTTTAAGTGCCACAGGACTCCTTGCTCGTTTTGGTAAATGTTATTTGTGAAGCATAAGAAGAAAGAAAAAAGTCCAATTCATGTTGTCTGGAGAAGCCTGAAATATGGACTCAGGAGAATCTCTTAAATTAACATTTCAGCACCCCACACATTTGGTGTGCCTCCAAGGAGGAATATCTTTTATCCAAAAGGCAGACAATTCAGCAATAAAAATATGTTCATCTGGTTATTTAAAGCTACTTTCCTGTCTTCCAATGACCACTCCAACTGGTTTGCATTTCCTGATGGGGGAGAGGGTACACAAAGGTTGGGAAGTTACTAACCAAGGTAAACAGGGTGTTATATATTCAGCAATAAAATAACAATAAAACTTACAAAATATATAGAGAAGGAGAAATGAAAAATACTCTTCAGGATGGAAGAGCCACTGACCATTAAGAGCCAGACAACAGATTATTTGGAGTGGTAGGGGTTCGGAAGGACTAAGTAACTTCCAACTATACTTCCTGTGAAGCTTCGGAATGAGGGTTCATATATTAAATTTATAAACTTCCCTTTGCTGATTGTGGTGAAAGTGCACTAGACTGCTTAACTTCTTGTAATGTTGGCTCAGTGCTTTGCAAATGTAGGCTTAAATATCTGAAATCCCAACCAAACAGAATTCTTTATTACTCTTAAACCTTTTTAATAGTCCATAGCAATTATACTTTGGGTGATGTTGTTGAAGCTTGCGCTGTTTTGGCCGTAGAATGAAAACTCAGCCTCAGAATATTTGCCAATAAAATGAAACGTTACCCTGCCCAAGCCTTTGGGATATTTGTGCAGCTTTCATGGTGTTTTGGAAATGTCTGATGTACAAGAGCATAGCATATCTCTTGCTGAATCTTGGATGGAGTGTATAATCTAGGCAGATGGCTCTCTCTCTGTCTCTCTCTCTCTTTCTCCAAATAGTGCAGAAATGAGGTTTGCTACATTTAAGGTACAAATTGCACATTTAGGCAGATAATTGCATACTTTAACTCTAGCCCACTATAGTCTGACAGTGTGGAACTTGATTTCTTCCTCACTTAACCCTTGGGGATTCTCTCACTTCTTGTTAGAGATCCAGCACTAAAAGAAAAATAGCATTAATCATTCAGTAGTTACTTCGTTTCATCCTATGTGACAGCTGTTTTAGGATGAATTCCTCTTTGGTGCTTTGTGTGTGAGTAAGCCATTACTTAACCAACCATAATTGCCTTAAAGGCTTGTCGTTAATTTCAGGGCTGGTGATGACTCATGCAATTGCTCTTCCTCTAAAGTAATTGTTTAACTTATTAGATCATTTTAGGAACAAATTATAGCAATCCCATACAAGATGATCGTTAAGTGCCATTATTTTAGACTGCTGCAGTTCTGAAACCATGGATGGTAAATAAGTCAATGGAACATAAAGGAAATTCTGATCTTCAGGTACTGCTTTGTGATTTCTTTAACAAGTGAGAAAACATGACATGAAAAAACATTTATGTATCATGGAGTAATTAGTATCCACATGTAATTCTCTCTTTGTCTCAGTCTTTCCTTATGCCCTTTTAGCTGACTACTATTTATCTGTCTATTTATAATAGACTATCGGTGTCTGCTTCAAACAGTCCACCTTGTGAATAGCTAATGATTCTGCCTGGAAGGGATTAAATGGATTATGCCAAGATCCAAAGGGGTAACCATGTTAGTCTAGTTCAGTAAAACAAACAAACAAGGAGTCCTGTGACACTTAAAGACTAACAGATTTAATTTTTGCATGAGCTGTCATGAGAGATTTGTTTGAGATATATAAAACTCTTCAAAGTGTCTGACAAAGTGGGGTTTTCCCCCACAAAAGCTCATGCAATACATACATTTGTTAGTCTTTAAGTGCCACAGGACTCTTCACCTCTATTATAAAACTCAGTGCAACTGATACTTTTCAGGACTTGAGCTTTTATCTTTTGAAGATCTAAAATGAACAGAAGACAAGATAGAAATTTTCCTATCAGATCAGGCAAATTCAAGTACCCAGTAGTATTAGTAATTCAAGATTTCTGGCCTTAAGTTTGTCAAATAAGTTATTACTCTTCATCTCTTTCCTAGCAGAGAAGTGCCTATATCCAAAAAACTAAAAGTTTGCTGTATGTAAAAGCACTTTACACAACTTCTAGTGCACAGCTTCAGGATCCACTCTGTGACTTGATAGCTTATTGCATAGTGAATCTCTGGGTAGACAAGTCCTAAGAAAGATATTTTTAAATTAAATCACCTCCTCAGGTCTATTACCTCAGGACTACAGCTGACAGCCTTTTTTCAACAAAAAGTAAATTAACTTAAAAATGAATTTTTTGGAAAACCAGGAATATCTGCCAACCCTCCCCCCCACCAAATCAGTTATTTGCTCAGTTCTCCTTGAGACTGCTTACCCCACACAGTAGATCCCCCTTCCCCAGAAAACCTTTTTCAGCTCCATACTGTCCAGGTGAGATAAAATCTGATCTACTCCAACGAATTAGCAAAATCCGTTTTTTTGCATGAGCTTTCATGGGAGAAAATCCCACTTTGTCAGATACTTTGAAGAAGTTTATGTATCTCAAACAATATGGCTTAGGCTCTTTTGTGCCTCTGTGACATATGAAATGGGACTTGCATTCAGAAGTCACTGAAGCAACATTGAACATTTCGCCTTCAGTCATTCTTTGATCACCAGAAAGAGAGTATCTTGAAACTGTTACTGCTTGAGACACATGATTGAGCTCCTTTCCTTCAAATCATGAAGCTATAAAGTTTGCAAAAATTTGGTTTTCTTTGATCCTTTTTATTCAACAGGGGTTATTGTCTAGAAAAACAGAAAACAGATTTACTTTGTGTAGCATGTTTCATAACACATGAGATGTGAAACCCTTAAGTGGGTTAAATGATTGAATATGGAATAAATTACAGAAACAGTAAAATGAAGTAACTGTATGGTGACTAGATTAATATACTCAGTTATCAGGCTAATAATGTAGAAGGGAAAGAGAAATCAAGAAGCAGAGGTATATGGAGAAAAGATTAGGATTTATATTATCTTCATTCAATTTTAAAGTAATCTGCTGAATCACAACATGATCCAAGTGATAAATTTGTAACAAATTATCTTGCTAGGAATTATGCTCTGGATCCTTGTTCTATGTTCTCTAATTTAGAACAATAGTAATAAATCTGCATGATTACTTCTGTGTGGCTTTATTTATGTTTGTTTCAGAGAAGGAAAATGCTTCAGAGAATAATCTGGCTTTTGAAATAATCACCTAATAATGCAGATGAAGTAAGGGTGATAAGGCAGTATAAACAAAGATTTCTTTTCATGACCCAGTGAGGTTTGTCAGCTTTTACCCAGTTAATTAAAAATCACAAGACATTTGGATTCTTAGTTTCTTTTTTGTTCTCTTCTGCAAATGGTATTGGATACTGGAACATAAAAAGTTGAGGGCTTCTGCAAACTTGATTTACGTCAGACATTCCTGTCTGAGAGAAAAGCTTCTTGCTGTTCTCAGCAGCAAGAGAGGTGACTGTTCCTTAAAATAGGGCTGCTTAGAGCAGTCTTCTTGTACTGATAAATTGTTATGAGGTCTTGACAAGCAGAAACATGCTACTTAAAAGTTTACAAAGCTTGTCCAGAGCAAATAAAATAGGAGAATTAAAAAACAAAAATTCTTCTAGCTACTACATAAGGAAGAATACATTTTAGTCCTCATTTTGATTAGTATGGAACAAATCCATTGATTTCAGTACAGTCAGAGTGTGTTCAGCATCTTGGAGTGCCAGGTCCAGTACTTTTTGACAGTTTATAACTTCAGTTTTAATTTTACCTAAGGACCACAAGATGATGACTCATAGGAACTTCTGGAAAAGGAAATACAGGTTTATTAGCAGGATAGGCCTGCATTACTGTCTGGCTTTGGAAATTATTGGGATTCAGGATGATTTATAGACGATGTTTACCCAAAGTGATAGTTTGATTTTAATTATTGCTATTATTTTACTGATGCATCTAATAAAACAAAAAAGAATTACTCTGGAACTTGCCTTCACTGATAAGATGGGGGAAACCTTATAAAAGAACGGCCATGTAATGTCTTTGCAGTCCAGTATTGCATATTGGTGCCCCATAGCTCAGGATCTTGTCTCCAAATGGGACCTAGAAAGAAAGGAGTAAAACTCCTAACATATACCAAATTTATGCTATACCGTTATGATGTGCCTGAATAATTTCTTCCAGACACCAGCTGTTGATCAGTTTATCTCCTGAGCCATAAGTGTTTGATATTACTCTAATTTTCTCTTAGTCAGTAAAACAAAGAGGTTCCTCTTCTCTACATTTGTTAGGAGTCTTATTTCCTGACTATCCAATTAATAACCATATGTTGGAGAGTTTAATTAAAAAAAAACACTTTTTGTTCTTACCTTGAATTTTTTGAGGGAGTGGGGAGAAGACAACTGAATAGGAAACACAAATTCCCATGGGTATCTAGTCTTTTGGGGAGAGAAAGCTGTTATAAATAAATAAATGGCAATTTTTAACATTAAAATGCAGCCAATGTATAACAAATTCACAGCTTTAACACTTTTCACAAAAATGCAACATTGACTGGCAGGAAAAGTCAAATTCTACTCTGGATAAAATTGAGCTTGGTCTGACGAAGCGGGACTTTCTCCCATGAAAGCTCAAGCAATAGATAATTTTTTTAGTGTTTAAAAGTGCCACAGGACTCCTTGTTTATTTTGGGAAAGCCGGCTAGAGACTATGGATGCTACCATCCAAGGCACTAGGCTGCATGTTTGACCAAGGAAAACCATATATTTTCATTCTGATGCCTCCTACTATGCACAGTAGCTAAGCCACTTGGGGTGAGGGATTTTCCCTAAGGTTTCCAATTTTGGTTGGATTTATTCCTGGGGTTTCATCACATGGCATAATATAATAATATAATCTTTCATTGAAGATTCATCTTTAAATCCTGACCGCTCTAAAACAACCCCTAAGACTGTAAGTAGAGGGCTGTGGTATTGTTTGGTTGCAGGTGAATGTGAAAACAAACAGAAAACAAGAAAAAGCCAGATGCCCAGTCATGAGCATGGCACTGAGAGGAAGCAAAGACAGAACACAGTACCAGGCAGAAGAGCATGTGTGGAGACTGTAAGCAAGACAGAAGGAAATTGCCTAATGTTTGTGTTTACTGTTTGCAGGGGAACAGCACTTTGTGTGTATGCTTTGTATATAAACACAATTGCACTAAAGAAATATCTGAATAGCTAAATCAAGATGGGGAAGATGATGACACACTTACATGCATGGCTATAAGGTAGAGAATGCTTCTGATAATCAAAAGCGAAGGAGACCAGCACATTAAAAATAGTCAAAGAGTTCTGTGGCACTTCAAGACAAATAAATTTTCCACTTCAAATTAAAAATAGTAAATTCTATATTAAACAAAACATTGGAAATTTGTCTCCCTTCCCCTTCTTCCCTGCCTTTCTCCCCTCCCACTGCCACTGAGGCAGGGACTATGAAGAGGGGGTGGAGGAAGAAAATATCTGTCTGTATCCTAAGCACACGCTACAATTACTGCCAAACTTTTCTGCCCATATTCCTACATTAAACATTAGACCATTATCTTTTAAGTCATGCGGAAAACATCATTCTGTGGGTACCACCAGTATTTGGAGAGAGACTGCCAAGACTGATATACTTCAGGTGTTCACAATCTGTGCCACAAAATCATTAGGGTGTAAAGGGACCTATCATCTACAGTAAAGTGACCTATCTTCTATTGTATCCTTTATTTATTGTTGGACATTATTCATACTGCAGTCAGTAGAGGTTCAGTCTCCAGTCTCCAGCTGAATGGTGCCCTGCCGTATTAGGTGCTGTATACTTAAAGCAGCCTCTGCTCCAAAAAGCTTACAATCTTATTGAATAATACTTTCAACATATGATTTAATGTAAATGGCACTCTATGGTTCCATCAAATATTGTAGAGCAGGAATATACAGGATGCCAATATGTTTAATTGTGATATTTTAAAAAATGAAAGTGTCTAGTTGGGTTTTAATTTGTTTGTAGGATCGTATGCTAAGTTATGTGCAAATATTTAAACAGCTACCAGGTATTCATGGAAATGTTTGAGCATCCCAAAAAGTTAACAAAATTTTAGCATAAAATGATTATTATATTTAAAATTTGTAAAATTCATTTTTCACAATCCTCGCAAGTTCTTGCTGTTAGGCAACAGAAACTCCAGAACACAAATAAGTAGTTGAAGGAGAGCACTTTGCAAACTACCCAATGGATAAAAGTTATTTGTCCAAATGATTGAACAATGAATGCACCTGAAGACAGCGACAGTTAGCCTCCCACAATTTCCTACCGAAAACAGGTCTAGCCCCATAATGAACATTATTTGTGATGACAAGCTGTAAGAGCCCTCAAAAAGTGACCTTTTTTGTCTGATCAGTTTGTTAGGTATCACTGCAGCTCTGCCTAATTATTTTTCTGCATCACATTCCCAAGCTATGCAGAGACATTGCCTAATACGTAAATATAAATTGCTGCTTTTCCTCTTGCCTCTTTCCTTTCCAAACCACATACATCTCCTGTATCCAGTATATTATTAAACCTTCTAGGAAGGCAAAAGTTAATAATTAGTTTCTCTACAGGAATACATTTTATTCTACAAGGGGATGTATTATCTGAAGTCAGACGGGCTGCAGAGTTGCTGATGATAACCTTTTGGCATATTAAACTGGCTTGCCAACTGTTAGATACATATGACTATAGATTTAAAATATCTTGCACAACAGTAAAGATGAATTTTCACTTAAAAGCTTTACTGGGCTAACGCCTGCTTTAAATCCCATTAGCCAATGGCAAAACTGCCATTAACCTTTGTTATGATTCACACACATTCCATGCTTAAAACCATTTTATTCCTATCTGTGCTTATTATTTAAAAATAATCCCCTCCTCCCCCCCAGTTATAGACATTTAAAAAGGTAGTTAATAGATAATGCAATACTAAGTCTCCATGGCAACAGTTTAAAAGTAGCACAGGACAGTTCAGTTGTTACCACTGGATGGCCTGCTTTTATGAAATGACAAGGTGTGGATTCAATTGACCCTGAAAAGACAATTGCACTCATCCCTCGAGCAAGTCCCTGCAGGCCACAATTAAGGCACTCTGGTAGGACATTTTGGAGGAAGCAAATACCATGTAGGTTTGGGAATCAGTGAAGGATTTCAGATGCTGCTGCTGTCAAAACAGCTTTAACACAGATTTCACATTAAACACATTTAAAAGCTTTAATAAAAGATCACTAACAAGCCAAGTGTTTGTCCAACTTGCAAGCACTCAAAGGGCTGGAAAAAAAGAGAGGTTTGTGTGTCTTGTACACTGAGTTTCAATTGTGAACTGAAGGCCCATGTTTTAAGACATGGCTATTATAAAACACATGAAAAAATAGCCCAAACCTTGAAACCCAACACATTTTTAGAGACGAATGGAAAGCAGCTGGAGAGGGGAAAAAAAACCAAAGGCTTATGAGTTAGTGCATCTGTTTTCTCTCTTTTGTTCCAATTCATGGTTAGGTGGACAATGTGACAGACTAACATCCTGTCCAAACGTTATAGAATTAGAGCTTTCTAAATTAAGTTTAGTGCCTCTGGAGGCCTTCAAATTAAATATTCAGCTGTGTGTTGCCTAAGGAAGCATTGGAAGGACTGGGCCTACTGAGAGCGTCTAAGAATATTTGTTCTGAGTTGAAGCTGTGAGGCACGTGAAACCACAAGGCAGCCTTGCGGGGGGGAGTTTTAAAGGACTGCCCCTGCCAGAGCCCATGTGAAGGTTGGGGTGACCTCTGGTAAGTTTACCAGCTTGTGTAGGTTTTTTGCTGCTTTTAATATGTTTCCTTGGTAGCGCTGTTACCTTAAGAATAACATAAGCTTGGACAGGGGATGTGCTGCTTGGTACTTTATAACTGTGGGCAATTGCTCTGTTACTAGTCTCTGAAGAGAAAGTGAGCAGGCCTGCTTAGGCAGAGCCTCTTGCTGGGATATTACAGTGAACTCAGGAAATTGCACAGCCTCGAAGTACTGCCAGAACAGCCAGAAGGGTGTGAGATGCATCTCTCCACCCAAGAGAGGTAACAGCCTGGAAGAGACTGAAGCTTAGAAGCGATTCTTGCTGGCCATATAAGGGGAGCGCAGGTGCAGTTACATAGAAACGTTTTTCAGCTAGACTAAAAGGAAATCCGCATGGAAGGTTAAATTCTAGATTTCTTTCCATGTGAGTTTCCTCGAGCGCAGACTGTGTGTGATATGACTTCAAGACCCCTAGGTTTGGCCCCCTCACTTGTTTTAATTTGTATGGCCTAGCTTGTCAGTGGCTTGTGTGCTGCAGTGTCCACCCACGGCTAGTGGGTGAATTCTCGAGCAAGCAGTGCTGTGGATTAGTTAGTTTGTTTCCAAGAATTGTGTCTCCCTAAGTTTCTGAAGCTGTTAGCAGTGCATGTAACTTTCAATGATTCTTTTGACCCAGCCAAGCCACTGTACCACCACCTGTAACACATTGTGGTACATAACCATGAAATTCATTCTAGAGAAAATGTGTACCTATAAAGAAGCAACAAAAAGTTTCACTTTTCATTTCAGCAGAAGGTGGATGGCACCCACTAAAACTCAGCTGGTTTTGTTTACTTGTTCCAACCTGAAAAAATCAATTCAAATTTGTCATGGTGTGCACAGCTCAAATGGTCATACTCAATTCAAGAAAAGAGTTAGAGATACTAGCAGCAATGACTGAAGTTTTAGAACTGTATAGATGTAAATTGTCCACATCAGGACAATAGCAAACCTTACTATATTTTCTATAAAGTGCTGCTGGAATTGTTTCTTGATGAAGGTAGATTTTACAAGCTGATCCTGGATCGGTGCATACTTGTGTATTTACTTTTGCATGCACAGTTGTTGCCATTGCATAAAGAATTGTTTTAAAATAGAAAGGCATTGTGGTCTAGCCAACAGATAACTCATTTAAGGTAGGGGTCTCTTATAATTTATTTAATTCTAGATTAGCTAAACCTAGTCCAAAGGACAACAAATAATGTTTATTTCCATGCACCAATTCCTAATTGGCGCATGCATGCCTGATAATAGTTGTGCTAAAATAGACACATTTTAAACATACAAAAACTTTAGGCCTACTATAAAAATCTTACCTGCTGAATTAAACAGCAGATAAAGGGATAGACATTGGTCTCCCTGAAGCATGAACTGCATGCACACACAGGAAGCTTCCCATTTAAATGACCTCATTTAAGGGTTAAAAAGATCTGCAAATGCAAAAAAAAAAAAAAAAAAAAAAATGCACCCAGTTATTTACACCTTTAATTTTGTACTCAGGAGTAGCTGAGCTACCAGGTAATGCTGCGCTGAATTTTAGACAAAGTATCTGAGGGAATGCATCAATAATGCCTTGGCGCTTTATGAAGTCTGACAGCATGTAAGCTAAACACTCCTTTTCAGGAGCATTTTTATCCAGGAATTGTTTCTGGGTTAATTAAAGGGAACAGCACCTCACTCAGTTGTCCTCCATTACAAAGGACGCCCCACATCTTAGACCAATACTAATCTCTGTCCAGTAGAATCCTAGTGTTTACAACTACTAACATACAATTTCAGGAGACAAAATAAAAGAAAACTGTATGTATGCCTAGCAACGTGAAGACATGCTAAAGCAGCTCTTCGTATTTGGGTGTCTGTCCGTCTGTCCATCACTCCTTCTGCAGCTTTGTCCCTCATCTGAACTGCAGGACTGAGTCTTTCCTTAGGGCCCCCTAATTCGAATGTAGGACAAAGCTAATCACATTTCATGCTTCATGGTTAATGAGATCATTGGAAGAGCTGGGAAAGAAAATCCCCCTCCACATGTACAACATTAGGCAGTTGGATGGATTCATTTTAGGAGCTTTTTCCACTATTCCCCCAAGATTTGGCTATTAACCACACCTAGAGGCAAGATTCTGGATTTAGACTCAGCCTAATCGGGTTCAGCAAAGCCTGTGTCAGTGTTTCCCAACCGGTCTGCCATCAGGTCTGAGCAAGTGTGCCACAAAATTTTTTGAAAAACTACTCAAAAAGCTCTGGATTGACTCATTGGCTTATGAATATTCATGAGTTCATTTGGAAACTAAATGGTGGTGTGCTTCAAATAATTAAAGGTAGTGAGGTGTGCCATGGCAGAGAAAATTTTGGGAACCACTGGCCTATGTTACTCTGTTTCTCCTAGGTTTAAACTAGCACAAAAGTACAAATCAATAGGATGTTTACATTGCCTTGCCTTAAGCTGAACTTGCTCTGCCAGCAGCATATTTGAACTAAACAGTTCAGTGCTTTAAAAGAGCATCTACTGTTTTTCTAAAAATTAATGACCACCTGTCACAGACCTAGTTGCACTCTCCCCCTAGGACTCTCATCAGACTGCTGTGAAGGGATCCAGATACTGAATCCCCCATGAACTCTAAACATTCAGAGTCTGAACAGAGTCCAGGCACTGAATGTGGCTTGAGCTGGGGAAAATGGCAGGAGACATTACATAGACGTCACCTCCTGACCTGTTATAGCTTTCCAGTACCTCTCGCATGTGACTCTCACTCTCCCAGATCAACCTCCACAAATGATCACAGATCTCTAGCAGCAGACATCATTGCTATATGACCTCTTCCTTAACAAAACAGTTGAGTGGGAGCCAGCCTACTGTCTAGGATGTTTGTACTTGAATTCAGATTTCAGACAATTCAGAATTCAAAGCATTCAAATTTAACAATATACTAGTTGTATACCATTTCTCTTTGAAAAAATTTCAAATGTCAATCCAACCTGGAGATAAAAGGAGAACAGAAGAGGCAAAGGACTGCACAGTCAAAAGGGCATCTGCAGTTTGCAATAGAGACAAAGAGATATAATAATTTCACATGCCATTTAGAATTTGTACAGATGAATTCTGCAAATTGTCTTGCTTCCATTGGCCAGAATGCAGTAGAAAAATAGATCTGACCACCTAGCACCTTTGAAAATGCTTTTCTTGTATATGGACTTTGGAGCAGGTTTCATATTAAGATTTGGCAATCCTGTCGGGACATTTTAGCTCCTGTCCTGTGCTTGTGGATTCAATTTTCTTCTGCCACTGGCTTTTGACAAATGCATTTTTTCACCACAGGACATTTCCCATCTCCCTTCCACCCCTTTTCTTTAAAGAGTATAGTTTAAATGCTTTTTAAAATGTTATTTTGGTAACAAAGTTCTATTTTGAAGAAAATCATTGCAGTGTCCTATAGAACCCAAAATCTATTGATCCACAACACCTCTGAGAAACACTATGGGTCAGCAGCTATGAAAGCCCTCCCTCTGTTCTGAAAGTTACTTCTCCATTAATACAATGTGGAATGTCTCCATGGCTTTTGCAGATGATGCAACACACATTCAAAACTGGATCACTCTTCTTCAGCTGTTGCTAGCTAGCTCCAGTTTTAACAATGGCAAAGCATTCTATCAATATGGCATCTCATGGGAATAAACATACAACACTTGCTTATCCATGCAGACATGGGAGGCAGGATTTGGCAGAAATGTTCAAGCTCAGGCAATTCCTATGTCAGTGCATCAAAGAATTGGAAGACGTAAAAGACCTGTTATATCTTTTAGACTATGATAGTGGTTCCCATAGTGTAGTCTTCACTGCTTCATTTAATCCAGTCTGTGACAACAAAGCTGCCATAATTTCCCTGGAGCAACTGCTCCACAGCTTAGAACATTTTTTCCTTATATCCTACCTTAAGCTTTTGCTTGTTTTCATCCCATTATTGCTAATGTCCATTATTGGACATTAGGAAGAATTCCTGTCAGGGTGATTAACCACTGGAATAAGTTGCCTGGGCAGCTTGTGGAATCTCCATCACTGGAAATTTTTAAGAGCAAGTTAGACAAACACCAGTCAGGAATGGCTTAAGAGGATACTTGGTCCTGCCATGAGCGCAGGGGACTGGACTCCATGAGCTCTCATGGTTCCTTCCAGTTTCTATGATTCCTTTATTCTAACTGTCTTACCTTGAGACTCCCACAAGACCTTCTTTCCAGCTTGTCCTGTACACTTTTCATATCTTCCTCTCCTTCCAAATCTGTTCCTTCAGTCCTACTTGGTATTGTGTCTGTTGCTCTTCTCTCATGTTGTTGCAGTTTTTGCCATCTTTCTATTATCTGTGAAGATAGCACCTAAATTCCACACAAATGGAACATTATGATGCATTTCCTAGGATATTTATATGTGCTGCCTGCACAGGGCAGAGCTAGTTTTTCCACTTAAATACTAGCACATAATTAATTTTCATGCTGAAATTTCCTGGCCTCAGTGAGCTCGTTTGCACTGGAGAGCCCTTTTTAAACCAAAAAACAAAAACTAAACCAATAACTTCAGATTGCTCTGTTCTGAATAATCCATTGTTGGCACTATTACTGTTTATCTCAAGGTGGCACCCAAAGGCTTCAGTAACAATCAGATCTCCTTGTGCTTGATGCCATACAAACATACAGCTAAGTAGATGTGGTCCCTCCCAATAAAACTTACACTCTAATATGTCATGACAGCAAGCAGACACAACAATAAGAGGGTGGAGAGGGAGGAGGGAGATATGAAGCTAGTAGTAATGGGAACATTAAATTCGCGTTGACTACTAGATGTTTCCACAACTTGGTGGTTCCAAGACAATTAAAAGATGAGCTGCTCTTTACCAAAAGCAAGGGGTATGTCTACACTAGCAAAGTTATTTTGAAATAGCTATTTCAAAATAACTTTGCCAATATTAACTCAAAATAATAAATTCAAAAAAAGTATGTTTTCATGAGACTCCTTTGTCGAAACAAAGTAGGAATTAGTATT
The DNA here is from genome assembly GCA_007922195.1 of Podocnemis expansa. Taxonomy (NCBI): domain Eukaryota; kingdom Metazoa; phylum Chordata; order Testudines; family Podocnemididae; genus Podocnemis; species Podocnemis expansa. Next base: position 18,405,609 of record ML682018.1, read on the forward strand.
AGTATGCCCCCCCCCGGCATACTGATCTGTCCCCCAGCCTCCCTGTTCAGGATGGGGGGGGGGAGGCTAGCAGAGGGCTGGGAGCCCAATCGGGCTCAGAGCTGCTTGCCGCACCCCTCAAAGAGCTTCAGCCTGGTCAATTTCATGAATTTATTTCAACAAAGGAGTCTCATGAAGACGCACTTTTTCGAATTTATTATTTCGAGTTAATAATGGCAAAATTATTTTGAAATAGCTATTTTGAAATAACTTTCCCAGTGTGGACATAGCCACAGTGACTGAGATGCACAGGCAGATCCATCAGTCAACCATTTTTCCTAGCATTCAAGATCCTGCCTGGCTGGTAGTGTAAACCACTATGCAGTCAACTGACCGCTGGGCTACACTTTCCCATAGTGAAAAGAAGTGGTTTATTTTCTCCATCCCTCTGCCTTGAGTACCAGAGCAGGATTTAACACAAATATAAAATAAGAGCATCCATTTAGATTAAACAATGACAGAATATAACTTTAACTAACATGAAAAGAATGGGAAAGGGAGAGAGACAGATAATTTAATTTGAAAAATAATTCTATATTACAGGGACAATACTAAACCTGTACTTCAAGGCATGGCAGTATATTACATTTAGTTTTATTAATTTAGAAAGGGAACTTTAATAGTATATTAAAACTGGAAGTCAAAATACTTTTAAAAAATCCCCCCCCCCAACTCCCTCCAACACCTGAGGGTAAGAAAAATTTTAAATCTGGCTTTTTAGAAATATCTAAAACACACTAACCCTTCTAGAGGGCTATCTGTGTTAGTCTGTATTTAGCAAAAACAATGAGATTCCTGTGGCGCCCTAAAGACTAACAAATTTCTTTGGACATAAGCTTTTGTAGGTTGCAACCCACTTTGTCAGATACATGAAAGAGATGAATGAAGTGAAAACTACGGCAGTTTCCACTTCATGCATCTGACGAAGTGGGTTGCAGTCCACAAAAGCTCACCCCCAAGGAAATTTGTTAGTCTTTAAGGTGCCACAGGATTCTCACAGTTTTGACTAGCTCTTCTGTCATAAAATTCTGTTCTACTCACCTCTGTTTGTACTGATGTGTTTGTTCTATGGATTAAAAACAATCTTGCAAAACTTACTTCCTTTTGGTGCAAATATATTTTCCCCTTCACTTTTTAGATTGAGCCAGTTAGGTGTATTTATTTGATTTGCCTGATAAACACTTATGCTGCAATTCAAGGAAGTTAAACTTTCTAGCAATGTGAATTAAAAACCCATTGTGATGATTCTCAGGGTAGATAGAACTGTGGATCACCTTGGCTATGTCTATGCTGCAAAAGCTAAGTCAACTTTGTTAAGTCGACTTAAGAAAGTCTACTTAAAGTCAACTTTATTAAGTTGACTTAGTGAGTTCACCCTTCTCTTAAGTTGACTTAACATAGTTGGTTAAGATAACTTAAGAAAGTGTCCTAATAAAAAATGTGTTTGCTTAAGTTGACTTTAGCAAGTCGACTTAAGCAGGCACATTTTATTACATAGGGCTTCTTAAGTTGACTTAGATGCCCACATTGCTTTGAGTTGACTTAATAAAGTTGACTTAATGCCTAAGTCAATTTAAAGAGTGAGAGTTATTAAGTCAACTTAAGGAAGCCCTAAGTCAACTTAATGAACTCCAAATGGGGCCAAGGCTTTGTTTAAGTCAACGTAAGCCTCCTTAAGTCGACTTAAGCCCATAGTGTAGACATACCCTTTGTTACTTCCCTGCCTGCTTATTCTTAACTGTGTGCCAGTTTGCTGACATCAGTAGTCTGTTAGTTACCCCAAGAATCGCTTCTAGGCCCTAGTCTACAGTGCCCACCGTTTTCAGTGACAGTTGAAAGGATATGCAAGTTACTTAAAATAACTTGTGTATCTCTCTTGGACTTCCAATTGTCTAATGGGTCCATTGTGCTAAGTTGAAAGGAACCATCATCCCTTCAGCTCCTGCTACTCCATTTGAGAAGCTAGAGTCAACTTCCCAATCAATTGAGCAGATCTTCACACATACAACTCAGTTGAACTGGGAAGTTCAATCTGATGGTGGCAAATCTGCCAGAGTCAATCTAGACAAGCCCTAGGCTATGTCAGCCCTAATTTTCCCTTTCAGATTAACAATAGAGTGTACCTAAGTCTGGCCTCTTTAAAGCATTCTTTGTGGTGTCCAGCCTCTCATCCATGGGCCACTCACAGGAATAACAGGCCTGTTGTCACCAAAGGACAGTACACACACCGGCTTAAATTATTCAATTCATTAGAAGGTCAAACTATACTGAGTAAGTATAACAGAAATAAAAGGAACAAGGAGTCTTGTAACACTTTTAAAAATTAGCAAATTTATTTGTCACATGAGGTTTCATGGGAGAAAAGAACGATTGTGCGATAAATAAAATAGTCTTTAAAAGTGTCACAGGACTCCTTGTTTGTTTTGCTGAACTAGACTAAAACAGCTATGGCTTTGGAACTTGGAAGCAAAAGGATTACTTATAAATCAAAACTATAACACAATTACTAGAGAGTAAACTTGACAGGTTACCCTTCTGTCTAAAGTAGTTTAATGTCACTCCAAATGTCCTTTGTAGCATTTTACCAAGATTGATTATGACCCCTTTTTATGAATGTAAATTGCAATGTCCAGTTACTTCCTCGGTACACAGTAAAGGAGTGTTTTCCTTGCCTTTTCCAGATAGCTCCAAAAGTTCATTGTTATACCCAGAGTCAGGATAACTCCCCACAACATTGTCTCCAGTGCAGTGGTTTTCAGACTTCGGGTCAGGATCCAGTACTGGGTTGCAGGCCCTTAGTTACTGGGTTGTGGCATGCCCTGCTGCCACCACCAAAAAACTGGAATGCATTGCTCAAAGATGTAATTGTTGAGTCACAGGTATAAATGATTTTTTTCAACTGTGTCCCAAGGAAAAAAGTTTGAAAAACCACTGCTTTAATATGTTGCCCCCCTCAATTACATTATATGTCAAAGGGTCTCCTGCCTTGTGGGCTTACAATGCATCTCTTTACGTGCTGACAGAGGTCAACAAATACCTTTTATCTAGCAGAAAAGCCTGTTTGTCAATGCTGCCTTGACACAGACTTTAGCATATATTTCCAGTATACATACTTTATTCCTTACATGGTCCTTGTACATACATTTCATGCTATTAATGACCAGTGTGACCATGGGTTTTATTTAAGACCTCACATGACATTCTTTGGTGAACCAGACTGTGCACACTGGAGTAAAGATATTCTTGTAACTGCCTTGCTGGCTGGCACTGAAAGATTCATTGGTCACACTCATTACAGTCTATTTCATGTGCGATAAATTGTCTGATACAACTATGTCTCACTGTCATTGCCAAATAAATGTTCTGTCTTCATGTATGAATCTCACTTAAAGTCACTCTTCCGTAAATCTTCATTGAATTCTTTTGGAATGAACTAACAGAATAATTCCCTAAATCAAACCTTCCTTTGGGTACCATTGCTTGTGCTAGTTTGTTTCCTTTGCCCTAAAGATAAGGTTGATTTGATAGACTGCGTCAGGGTTATGTTACATATCATTCCATGAACTACAACACATAGCACACCATTCAGCAGTGTAGGAAACCATCTGTAAAGATGTAAGTTGGTCTTTATGAGACTATCTCAAGGGCCTACGTTGTACCATCATGGCACTTTTGGTCAGCAGAATGTGATTTATGATATACCATTGCTTTATTAACTAAGGTCCCATAGAATATCTCTAGCTGTTAAAGAGATGTTCTTTTCCCATGTAGATGGTCCATATTTTTTCTGCATCTTCATACACACTTTATGCTGCTGTATCGGCATGCAACTAACTTGGCAATTGCGTCTTTGAGTTTGACTTAGGGCTTCTCTACATTTGAAATGCTATAGCGGCACAGCTGCAGCTCTGTAGCTCTGCTGCTGTAAAGCTTCAGTATAGACATTACCTATGCTAGTGGGAGGAACTCTCCCTTGGTGTAGGTAATTTACCCCCCAAAGAGATACTAGGTAGGTCATTGGTCTTCTGTTGTTTCCACTGGGTGTTAGGTTGGCTTAACTCTGTGGTTCAGGGGTGTGGATTTTTCTTATCTCTGAAAGACATAGCTGGATTGACCTAAGTTTTTAGTGTACACCAGGCCTTAGTAGTTCCTTACCGTGGTCTGCTACAGAGAAGGTGGGTGGGGAGGAACTGACATCATACATTGCTAAATTAATTTATTTAGAGCATTCAGGACCATTGAAAGGTTACACATCGACTTATGAAGTAAAGTTCCTCTCAAAATTCATCTGCAAAGATCCATGGTCACTTTATCAGAAGGGAAGGCCATGCAAGTCCATTCTGCTAAAGCTGTGGTTCTCAACCTTTTGCAGGTTGTGACGCACTGGGTGGTCTGGCTTGACCCTATGGGACTCCCCAGTCCATTCCCCCCAGGCCCAATCCATCCAGCTCCCCAGCTCTCTGCAACACACTTATTGTTGTGTTGAGACACAGTGGGTACGTCCACACATCTCTTTTATTTTGAAATAACACTGGTTATTTCGAAATAAAAGAGATTAGGTCCACACAATGTATTCTTATTTCAAAATGACGGGCTCCCCACGGGCAACTCCCCCCCAGCAGCCAGCACCCTGCGGAGCCTGGAGAGCCAGCTCCGGGACCCCACCCCCGCAGGGCTGGTAGAGGGCAAGCCCCGCAAGTTGGCTCTGGGATCCCTGGCCGGGCGGCAGAAGCGGTGCCCCACTGTCCCTCTCCCGCTGCCCCAACAGCAGCAGGGGAGTCAGGGCAGGGGGATCCCTGCCCTGGGGGCTGTTTTGCCCTGCCTGGTTCTCCAGGTGAAAGCCAGGCAGGGGATTGGGTGGCAACATGGCCCTGACAAGGGGCCATGTTGCCACACCTCCCATGCTTCCCCTCGCCTGAAGCGAAATACCATGTCCACACACAGGGCTTGCTATTTTGCTTTAAGGGTTTCCCTTATTTCGATTTAACATTTGCTTATTTTGATCTAAGTTATTTCAAAATAAGGATTTTATTTCAAAATAACTCATTTCGAAATAACTTAATAACAGTTTATGTGTGAACATAGCCTTTGAGTGCACATGAACCTCAGATGACACTGCTTAAATAAGAACTGTTCCCAATAGGCAAGAGGGCTAATTTAAGGTTCCTACACGAGCAGGTGCACTAAATAATAGAAAGGCAATGGGAAACTTTTCCTCACACTTAATGCATTCATGAGAGCGTATCTATGTTATGCTTGCTGATACTCTGCAATGTTAGAAGCCATGAATGGGTGTTTTATTAGGCAACAGAGACACTAGGCAAGCTATAGAGAGGGCAGTGCTAGAAAATGGTGGCTCCCCTCATGATTTTTCCACAGCCCAAATTTTGAAAGCACCTGAAAAGCGGCACATAGCTCTAGATACCTTGATAACAAGCAGTTTAGGCAAATTATAGAGCATTGAATTTATAGAAACAAAAGTGATTGACACGAGAGACAGATTAGTTCTATAGGACTTTCTCATAAAAGTATGAAACAGTGCCCCAAGTTGGCAGAATTTCATTAATTGAGACATTTCTTACCTAACTGGACAGATGCCTGGAGAACAGACTGTAGGGAATAATTCTGGACTAGTAAAGAGAAAGAACAGATGCCTTTTAATAGGTCATCTCCATCTTTCACTTCTACCATACCACACTTGCCTCCATTCCCCCCTCCATCTTACTCCCTTAGCCAGATACAAGGTTTGTTATGCATCAACCTTCCCAGTTTCCCCAAAAGCAGCGGTAAAAATACTCTTTCACGCTGCTTCTCCAACCCCAGCCTGCACATGAAACAGCATCTCAAACAGGTTGTTAAATTAGACCTGAGCAGAGCTCTATTTCCTACTAGACAGACTCACTCAAGTATCTAGTGCTCTGCTTGCATAAGTTTCAAGAGCCACAATGTGTGTTGTTTGTTGATCCTGCACTCATTGCGCAGAGATGCCTAACAAGATGGCATTGTGTTCCATGTAACATCTTTGTGGCCACCAGAGCTGTAACTAGAAGGTTCTAGACCTGGGGCAAGCAGCTCCAGACATATCCTGCCTGCAAGCCCTGATCCATCTCCAGCCACCCACCAGAGGCAATGGGGACTTCCCCTAAATGCCGGCAAGCTGTGGGGATCTGGATCTATCTCCAATTGCCACCAGAGGCTCTGGGAAGCTCTCATCGCTGCTGGCAGGCCATGGAGATCTGGGTCACTGTGGCTTGCCAGTGGCAGTGGGAGCTTCCTGCCACCTCTGGTGCTGGCTGTGGATGGATCCAGATCCCCACGGCCTGCCAGTGGCAGCACAGGCTCCCTTACCTGTCCGCAGCACCAGTGCAGTCCCCTGGTCCGCAGACAGACTTCTACCTGGCCCCCCTTCCTGCCTTAGCATGCATCTGAGCATGCTCAGGGGGCAGAGGAGGAGATTTTTAACTCCTGCAGCCACACAGCCCCAGCGCCAGCCTGGTGCCCAGAGAGGAATGTGCTTCCAGGGCCAGTTAGGGGCTGTGACTGTGGCTGCCACTGCTGGCCATGCAGCAAGGCACCCTCTGAAATTCACCACCTGGGGCTCTGCCCTGCTCAGGACCGGCCAGTATTCTCTCCAGGACTTGAAATTAGGAGGGGTGTGGGGGAAGTGAAGGGGGGTATTGGGGGTGCTCACTACATTGGTATAACTGTTACTAGTTGACAACTGGGGGGGTTGAGAAATTTGGGGGGGGGTAGGGGGTGTTAGGGAAATCCCTAGGGCTGGCTCAATCCATAAGCAAATGAGGCCCTGGTTCAGGCAGGGCAGGCTGCCCCAAAGCCGGACCCCACGCTCCCATCCCCCCCGAGTCAGTTACTGTGTCCCTGGGGGCAGTGCGAGCCATCTCATGGGGCAGACTCTGCTCTCTCACCCCACCTTTGGGCCAGGCCGCCCCACCCCTAGGGAGGAAGATCCCGCCCAAGGGAGGAGCGGGAGAGCGAAGCCCAGCCTCTGGGCTGGCCTGCTCTGCCCCGGGCCACCTGATCCCTGCCCTGGGGGCGGGGTGAGCTGGCTCGGAGTAGAGGCCAGGTTCCACCCACTGCTGTCCCCCCATGTGGGGATGGGGGTACAAAATCAAAAGTTGGCTTGGGGCACCAAAGCCCCTTGAGGCAGCCCTGGTCTCGCTCACCCCTCCCTGGTTACAACCCTGGTGGCCACCCCATGTAGTTCCAGTCCCACCCCTCCCCTTAGTGTGGCAAAAATTATTTTATCAGGACGGGGGAATTTAGTCCAGTGGTACAGAGGTGAAAACTAGATTTGCCCAATAATTCCTGAAAAGGAAAATGAATATAAATGTCTTGTATATAATTCCTCTTCATCACCAGCCAGGTTGCAGGTATGGAGAGGGCCTGGGAAAATGAAAATTGAAACGAAATGTTCTTTTGAGAGTGGAATGGCCTGTGATGAGATTAATGGAAGGCAAGTACAGGAATTTATGAAGACTTTGCCTCATTAAAGTTTGTTGGATTTTTTCAGCTATGTGATCTCACTTCACTCCTTCCCTAATGCAACTATCTGTCTACATAGCAGTTCCCTTGTTTACCAAAAACTTGCATTAAAAAATCATTGTCATTACTGATGCTGTCTGTTTACTTTTTGTAATTCAAAGGCAATGAAATGAGACTAATTCATTTGACTCTTGTTTACAGTCTTTTCACTCTCTGGACGTGCTCTACAGAATCAATGTTGATTTGCTTAGGTTTCCAGTGTTGAAGTGATACATATTTGAGGGTGGGGGAGAAATGAACACAAAACCGTTTCTAGACATATGAAGTTTCAAAGGCTCAGACCTCCCTTTTTCAAATTAAACCTCAGTTTTGGACTTATACAGTAATAACTAAGGAAAAAACCAGAAAGTTGGCACATGTGAAATATGTAATGTTGTCTGGTATTCAAGTGGCTACAGATTGGCTCCGATTCAACATTTTTATGCAAGACAAGAATAGAGAGAGAGGAAAGTAGCTCTCAAACTCCACTGGAGAAAAATGCCCTTTCTCAGGCTCTAATGTTTTTCTTCACACTCATAAACCCAGAATATTTTTCTAGTCTCCTAGGGTCTGATCCACTGGCAGTTGCAGATGTTCAGCACCTCTTGAGAACTGGCTCTTAGTTATTATAAAATCAGGCATGTAGTTTAATGAGTTCTTATTCCCACTTCACATTTCTCATAATTAATTTCTCAGTAGAAATATGTAAATTATTTAATCTTCTAATCTCCTGATCTTTCCATTCAGCCCTATTATCCTCCAGGACCATTAAGACATTCCTCAAGCACCAATTCACTCATGTTCTACTTACATTTTAAGCGAGTTGAGCATACACTGAGGAGGATTATGAATTAAAAGGAACCATTAGAAAAAGATTTCATCCATTTTGCCAGGGTGCTGATTATTTACAGTTTAAAGCCCAGATCTTGGAAACAGCCAGTACACACTCTCATGTCACACCAACACTTCTCCAAAGCTATTGTCTTATTCTTCAGAATATCAGCTATCATTATAATAAACAAAAACTTACTAGCTATTAAAGCTGCCAAAAGCAAGCAAGCAAGCAAGCAAGAACTCTGCCCTGAAAATGTGAACCAAGTATCAGAAAGCCTGGAATAAGAACCATGAAAGGTATGAACTGCTGCCTTTTTGTCAGAGAGAAATTTATTCAAAGGTCCCCCCCCCCCAGTGATGGTTATTTAAATGTTAATAGGGCTAACAATTTCATTCCTCAGATAAGAAGGGAGAGTGTGAGTCACAGATGGACACAATTTACTAGAAGTCATGTCTTAGTTTGGTTCTGCAATTGTGTGAGATACCACCACTTATCCCCCCCCCCCCCAATTTAGAGGAGCACCTAGCAGAGCTTAGTTGTGAGCGTATGAATCTGCACTGAGGCCAAGGAGTCCAGGAGAGCCAGACATCAACAGTGTCCTGTTTTGAGTATCTGCACAAGACACAGTGAGCAGCACCAAATTTTATCTACTCAGAAGGGCAGAGCACATTCTGTGGGCAGGGCTTGGTTGAGTCCCACTGTTACTCCTCCACCTCACCTGATCCCATCAAAGGCCAAATGCCTTATCACATTACCACCCTTGTCTTCAGACAGCTCCTCTATCTCCCCTAATAATATTTCATTCTTTTCATATTTCTTCAGGCAAAACTGACATGTCTGAACTTCACAGTTTAAAACAAAAAACAAAACAGTGAATGCAGTTTAAGCTAAGTACATTAGATGCAGAGTTTTCATCATAATTAGATCTGGCCAGGAATCTGATTTTTGATTCATCCCTGTCAAAACGTATAGGATATGTCTACCCTGGCCAATTAGTCCAGACTAAGCAAGCTTAGTCGAGACTAATTTGGACCAGGTCTTCACTAGGCTTTGCCAAGTTTGAACTAAGCAATCGAATTAGGGAAAGCTTAGTTTGGACTAGTTAGTTCAAAGAATAAGTTTGAACTAAGCACTTAGTTTGAACTTTAGTTCAAACTAGTGCAATGTAGTCATGCTAGTTCAAATTTAAAAAGTTTGAACTAAGCAGTTAGTTCAAACTAGCTGTGCTTTTTAGTTCAAACTAAACTTTTTAGTTTGAACTAAGCCATGTGGCTAGTTCAAACTAAAAAGCCATGCTTAGTTTGAGCTAGCCCAAGGCTAGTTTGGACTAAACTTGGACTTATTTACTTCGACTTGCAAGTTCGAACTAAATAAGTAGATGTAGATGTAGCTTTAGAGTACTGTAGATGTGCTGCTGCACGTGACCCAACAGATGTGTGCCTCCTGGTGATGGTACTGGGGAATTGCTGAGGTGGCAACTCCATCCACTGGTCAGTGCTCCTTCTCTTCACAGTCACCCTAGTCCTTGTGGGACCTCAGCACCCTGGCTGAGTCCCTTCTGTTCCCCCTCTCCTGAGGTAAAGTCCAGTTTCATCCAGCCCACTTTGAATCAGTGGCCACCACTATCAGCTCATCACTCACTGGCATCCTCTCTGCCCACTGGTGGTTTGGGAGAGTTGGGTAAAACCCAGGCCCACCCACTTCTCCAGGCCTCAGCCCAGGGACTGTATGTGCTCCACCTTGACCCCTTACTCCCTGTTGGCATTAACTTCACCAGGTCCTCTGGGCCATGTCCATGCTTCCCCAGAAATCTGTCACTCCTCAGTCAGGCTGTGGTCCAGTCAAACCCTGGCAGGTGTCGTAGTGAGATGTCCACGGTTCTGTCGCCTACAGCCCAGCCAACAGTACACCCTTCCTTCTCTCAGGTCTGGGCAAAACTGCTGAAAGTAAGAGCTGCTGCCTTGCCTTTATACAGATTCCTGAGTCCTGATTGGACCTGCAGGCTACTTCCCCTATTGGTTACTCCCTTTCCTGAGCTTTTAACCTCTTCAGACACCAGAGCAGAGGAACCACACCACTACAAGTACACAATGTCAAATAATTTCATTTCAATAAAAATATGTAATTTCAATAAAAACATTAGTTCAACTTTTATATTATAGTAAATGCTATTATATTTTATGTTTTAAAATCATATGTAACCCTTCTGAGAGTCAGCAGCAGCAAGGTTTTGGTTCTCTATCTAGGGATTCCTGTCAATGATACAACAGCAAACCAGCTTAAGCTCCCAGCTCAGCTCAAGCTCCTACCCAGTCACCTAGGAAATCACACACTATCCCCTCAGTGCCCAAAAAACCAATACTTCCTTTCTCACAAAAACAGAGTATGAAGGTACAAAGTAAACCTTTTAATAACAGCAAGGAAGCAACACATCACTGGTTGGGAACAGTGAAAACAGAATTCATGAACTCAGTGATCCGAATCGCCCTCCACTACCTCCAGTACACGGGACATGTCCTTTGTCCCTTCTTTCTTGCTTTCCCCTCTGTTGACTATCATAATAGCAGTGTTCACCTCTCTGTTGGAGGCTCAGACAATCAGCTTTTCAAAGCTCCTGCAGGACCAGGTTTGACCAGTCCTCACCACCGCTGTCTTCTGCAGTGTGTGGACCTTGGCCACTGCTGGCTCCCATTTCCTGGAGCCTACTCCACTGATGTCTCCTGCCACTTCCTGGCCTTGCCAAATCCCTGCTGCTGGCTCCCACCTTCTAGACATGTCATCTGCTGTTGGCTCCTGCTATCTTCAGGCCCTGCCGGGTCCTCTCTGCTGTCTGTCTGTTAAGATTTCCTAGTTCCTTTAGTGATTTTAGCTCTCAGTAAATTTCAACTTTCAGTTCATGGGGAAACCTTCTGCTGACATAGGAACAATGTCCCTGCTTTTAACAAAACAAAAGACTCCGAGAGGAATCATTAATTCTACATTTTACCAGTGGGAGGAGACAGTCAATTCATGCCTGATGGTAGCCCTCTGCAAGGACTAGTGCAGCCTCCCTGCTTGCGCTTACAATGATTGAGCATCTGGATACCACCCCTGTTCTGTTTAGATGAGAGCCAATTTTTCCAGGCTAAACCTAGTTCTACCACCATTTGTTCATGCAATTGAAGGATGACATTGCATTGCCCCTGCAGTTAACACAAAAGTACCACACCACCAGCCATACTGACCCTTTCCTATCATGCTCAGAAACTCATGTGCCTGTGAAGATACAGTACAGTCATGCCGAGTACTTACTTGTACTCATGCAAATAAGCAACCCATGCGAACAAAGCATGCTCCCTTTCAGTTGGCTGAAAAGGGGGTGGGGGGTGCCACTCATACCTTGCTTACAAATGGAAGTCAAGAAAAAAATTGACGTGAAACAGTCAAAATGGAATGTTTTTCCTTATTGAAATGACATTATCTAAACCAAACATTTTTATCCTATCACATAAATTGGTATGACATTATCAAAAAGAATCAATGAAATGTAATGAATCTTTTTCCCAATAAAAAAATTTCATTGAAATTGACTCCTTCTCATGACATATTTCAATTCTGCAAAAACTGCATTTTTGGACTAATCTGCTCCATCAAACTTTTTTTTTTCTTTTTAAAATCAGCTGTAGTTGCAGCTATAATTAACATGCCATCATTAACTTGGTTTTGGTCCAGTGTCTTATTCATGGTTTCTACTTGAGGCCAGTGGAATGGAAGGCATTTATTTCAGAGCCTTGAGGATTGTGAATTTTGCTACTTATATTAGTGGTTCTCAACCTGCTGCGGGTTGCAACACACTGACTATTGTGATTCTACAGGACACACCAGCTCATGACCCCCCAGGGCAGAATCCAGCCATCTCCCTGGTTTTCTGCAACACTTACCACTGTGGGGGGTGACACAGTAATGTGTCCCAACACAGTGGTTGATAACTTCTGCCTTACACTGTGTGTATAGTTAACTGATGGCTATTGTGGCTGCCTATATACAGCCACAGTCTGATATTGCTAAACCTGTCTTATTGTTTCCAAGTAGAAAACATGTTTCCCCACTGTGATCATCTCTCTCACCTTCAAAAATCCCTGTAAGTCATTGTTTACACAGAGCTATTCTAGAATAGCTGTTCTGCTTAAATGCACACTCTACCATTAATCCACGCTCACTCTTGTGTGTAGACAAACTCTAATTCCCTTCCCTCAGTTTGTTTCCAATTATGTAAAACGCCATAGTGTGGCACTCCTTATTCCACAAGGTTACTCCTTCAGCTCATTTGTTTCTCTCACATTATGGTGCTTTTGTTTATTGCTGTCTGAGAAGCATTCTTATAATCCAACCTGGAATCCCACTTGCTAGCACCATCCTCCATCTAACCAAGTGGCACTGATGGGCAGGGTGGACATACCTGCTCCCATCACTCCATTAGATGAAGGGCATGTAGAACAATAATAGATGCAAGACACCTATTAGGGCTGCATAAAATTAGCAGCAATGCTGTTAGAACAAAACAAAATACTGAGACTTGAGTTTTTTGGGATTTGAACGAGGCTCAACAAGGATATTTATGTCTTATGATTTTGTATGGAAATGTCAGTATTTTTTTCCCGAATAAATACATGAAGTGACAGTAAAGAAGTTTGTATGTTATAAAGGAGCATTGACAATACATCATATAAACCCTCTGGGCTACAGATGGCCATTCAATACCATTCTCTCCTAAAACAATGCGTCAAACATAGCTTTTCATCACAGGTCAAATGGTGAAAGAGAGGCACATTCCACCCTGTAAATATTTTAGCCATTAACACACAGGCTTATCAAATTCAGAGAGGCCCTTTGGTCTGCAAGTGCTTTCTCCAAACAAATTCAAGCAGAAGTGGGTTTGATGGCACGCCTTCAACATTCCAGAAATGAATCCAAGCATTGTCTCACTGTATCTTAAAATGTGGGCACAGTCAGACTGCATGGACAAAACCTGCCTAAGCGTCTCCAGCCATGGAGAATGTAGGTTGTGCCCACACACAGAAGAGGCAGCACACATGGAGAAGCTGAAATTCCCAGGAAGCTGGTAACTGTATAAACTGAAGTTCACTTAAAACCCCTGGGATCAGAGTTGATCATTTCTGATGCATGCTTGAGCCTGTGTGATGTAATGTATGTGGCACATCCCAGTTGTCTTCCCACCTTTGCAAACATACATGAGAAGACACAGCAATCACCCTAAAATGTAAGGTTGCCTCTGAAAGGAATGGATAGTCAGGGAACAAAAGAGTGACTCTCACACCAGCAGCATGAAGTCTTTGACTAGAGGAGGCATGGTGAAAGTAGGGCCTCCAAAATCCTAGGGTATGTCTACACAGCACTTTTATTTCGAAATAACACTGGTTATTTTGAAATTAAAGATATTTGGGCCACATGACGTTTTCTTATTTCAAAAGGACAGATCCTGTCCTTTCGAAATAAGAACTGCTGTTTCGAAACAGGTTAAACCCCAATTGTTTTGAAATGGCTGTTATTTCAAAATGGTTATTTCGAAATAAGGCCGTTTGGATATGTTATTTCGAAACAACACCATTGTTTCGAAACAACTGTTTCGAAACATGTCCAAACGGCTTTATTTCGAAACAACCATTTTGAAATAACAGTCGTTTCAATAGCAGGCTTTCCCTTAATTCGAATTAACATTTTGTTAATTTGAATTAACTTATTTAGAAATAAGGACTTTATTTCGAAATAACTCATTTCAAAATAACCATGTGTGTGTAGACATAGCCCAAGTCTCTTTCAAATTGCACACCTAGAACAGCCTCAGCCACCTAATGCTCTTATCTAAATCTGGCCCGGGCCAGAACATGTACATCAAGTTAACAGTTGCTGTGGTGTACACTGAAATCTGTCCCAAGCATTTGTAATAGCAACTACCCTTCAGATGACACAGGAGCACACCATGTACACCATGAACTTTAGGCCAGAATTTCCCAAAGGAGCCATTGATTCTGCCAACACAACTTAAAATGCCTCGAGTGTGATTTTTTAGCAAGTGCTGAACAATACATAATTCAACTTGAAATTATTTAATCATTCAAGTGTTCAGCAGCCCCTGAAAATCAGATGTAAGGTGTGCCAAAGTTGGGCACCCAAAATCAGAGGGCACATCTGAAAATTTTGACTTTACCATGCCCATGTGACAATGTGATGTGGTAAGAAAACCTCTGGAGCTACCAGGGGCGGTACTCAAATATTCTTCTTTTTTGTTCCTGTACTTCGGTGATGGGGCACGGGGGTGTGATAGCTGTAAGAACCGCTGGGGGGGAGGGGAGGGCTTAGACAGACCTTACCTGGACCCCCAGTGAGTGACAGATTGTGGCCAGTTTAGACCAGGGAAAGGTCTGCTCGCTGGGGATGGGAACAAAGGTTTTGGAGAGAGGAGGAGGTGGTGGGTAACAGGGCTCAGAGAGGCAGGATCTCTGGGGTTCATCCAGGTGCTTTACTGCTATACCTCCTGTTTAATCTGAAAGTCAACTGTCCTAGCTGCTGTGCAAACTGGATTGCTATAAACCCTCTGACTTCTACACTGGCTGAGTGTCACTGCTGATTGGGATGCTGGGACCCTCCTGGAGGGAGGAACTCTCCCCAAGGGAGACCAGACAGAGCAAGGGTTGGACCCTCTGAGCCTGGATTTGGGAGCTGGCTACACAAAGCGTGGAGACCCAGGTGCTGGACAGGAGAAGACTCCACAGTGGCAGAGTCCTGACTGGCTGTGAACAGAGGGGATCCAAGAGTGCTCTTTTGGGCTCCATGACAGACATTTCAGTAATAACATGGATATTTAGAAATTATACAGAGCTTTTCATCTGCATAGCTCAAAGTACTTGACAAAGGAGTTTGGTATCATTATCAGTCAAAATAACATCTTAGTAGTGCTTTATATTTTCAAAAGCACTGTATAGACATTAATTGTCTCAGCACCCAGTGAATGGAGTTGGATGGAAAAACAAACAAAACAATCACCATTTCCATCATTGCTGAAAAAGAAATTCGATTTTTGACAGGATATTTGAAAGTAAAAGTGTTCAGTTCAAAATAAATTCTTCATTTTGTTTAATTTCTGTTCTTGGACTTAGGGGTTTCCTGCTCCCACTCTTTTATTTTTTTCATGTCCTCCTTTTCTCCATAAAAGGGAAAGGAAGTGAAGAAAACCAAACATTAATTTGCAAAAATGTTGCCTACCCCATGAAAACCTACTGTTTCCCTCAATTTATGTTTTTCCAACTTTACTGTTTACCTTTTGAACATTTACAAAATAATATGGTCAAAATCCGTTAATAATAAAAGCCCAATTCGTTGGTTTGCCTTCTCTAGTTTTAAATCTTCCTTTTATATAATTGTAGCACTCTTCGGGCTAGAGAAAGCTTTGCCACTATTGTAAATGTGAATGGCATTAGCCCTCCAGTTCTGAATACAATTGCTGTCTGGGTTACCTAGTCTGACACAGAAGGGCTGCTGCCTTACTTAACTTAGGAAACATAGGAAACTGGATGCAGCGCTGCCAGAAAACTGATTCATTTGTTATTAACACAACCCATATTTAGCAATGCGTCTAAGATGTAGAAAGTATTTACTTTCATCTCAACACAGTTCAGCCCCAGGACAGTTGAATCCACAGGACCTCTGGATTCCATTTTGCATTTCCAAATAAGGAAAACCTGGCCTGAAATCCCCCCAGGTCCAAGAAGCTATATTTAGCTTCTGAAAAACTTTTCGTTTAACATCTGAGGATGCTGGAAATCTTTGATTTTATTACTGTCCCCTGCATACTTAACCTCCAATATATACTCCAGTGTGTGTGTGATTTTTAAGCAGCATGCTGGAACTCATAGGGTATGTCCACATGTCTCTTTTATTTCGAAATAAAAAAGATTAGGTCCGCACAACGTTTTCTTATTTTGAAATGACGGGCTCTGTCATTTTGAAATAAGAACTGTCATTTCGAAACAGCTTAAACCCCATTCATTTCAAAACAGCGGTTATTTTGAAATGGTTATTTCGAAATAACGCCATTTGGACATGTTGTTTCAAAACACCACCACTGTTTCAAAACAATATGTCCAAATGGCCTTATTTCGAAATAACCATTTTGAAATAACAGCTGTTTCAAAAGCAGGCTTTCCGTTAATTCAAATTAACATTTTCTTCATTCAAATTAACTCATTTTGAAATACTGTAACTTATTTTGAAATAACAGTGTATGTGTGGACATAGCCATAGAGATGGGAATAGGCAACAATAGTGAAAATTGTAACATGGTAGAAATCTTACAAATCATATGCATCAGTGGTGCAACTGTATTTGTGATCCATGCAATTACTACATTGCGTTCTGGGCCTCCTCATATTAAAACAAACAAAAAAACAGAGGGAGTGGTTCACAAATTGAGATGGTTAGGAGGACTTAGTTTAGAAAAGAGTCAAATGGGAGGAGACAAGATAAAAATATACAAAATATTTATCAGTTGTGTTAATGTAGCACTTAAGATACCCAGTCATGGACCAGGACCCTGTTGTTCTAAGCGCTGTACAAAACATAGAACAAAAAGATGGTTCCTGCCTCATGGTGCTTACATCCATTTTAGAATTTTATACCACTGCTCGCCATTGTAGTATCTAAGTAGGTCCCTGCACAAATCCATAGCATTTGACAAGTTTCTTGTGGTCTTCATAGAGTATTCTTTTTTGGGGTACAAATTCTGCTTGGGATTGAGCTTTTGATTTCTGAGATTTTATTTAATTTTTTTAGTGTGTGTTTATTGGACAGAAGGCATGATGGGAAGAGGAAGGTTTTGCCACACTTCAGACACTGAATTTACCTGATTTCCTCGGGAAGTTTGTTTCATAGTTGGATCCTCTCAGCGAAGAAATGCCTTATCTCTAGTTGTCAGGCACTTCATCTTGAGTTTTACAATCAGCATTGTCCAAGAGGAGCAGATGGTGCAGTGGGTCATAGATCAAAATTTGGTCTTTAATGTAACTGGGCCTTGAGTCATTAATTACTTTGCAAATTAGAGCCTCCTCCTCAAATTGTCATTAGAAGCTTCCTGGCAGCCAATGGAGGGACTCTTGAGCACAAGCCTGATGTGTTTCTAGAGGCCTAGGACATGGATCAAGAGAGCAGCTACATCTGTCTGAACTGTAGCCTCTTCACCGCCTTGACATTCAGCTTTAGATACAGTAAATTGCAGTGATCTAGCCTGATGGTGATGAATACATTTTTGACTATGCCCAGGTCTTCATCTGTGAAAAAGGGACCAAGTTTCCAGAAAGCTGGAGGTGAAAGACACTATCGGAAACTGATGCTTCTCGACTTCACATCACTTTCATGAGAGCGAGCTGTGCACTTTCAAAGGAAGGGGGACCCAAGATTTCGACCAATTCTTCAAAGTGTTTCCTCTTTCTACCCAATATCGTTAAGTTCTTGGGTTGAGCATTAGCCAGCTGCTCTTTATCCAAGATCTAAATTGTTGTAAGCATTCTGACATTTTAGTCATCCCACTCTCATATTGGTCTCAAGTAGACATTGAAAAGAAGCAGCAATAGTTTGGATCCCTGCAGCACCTGGCAAGTGGGGACCTTCAGAGAAAAAAATCACAGTGATCTGAATTGTACTGAAGAGGAATAGTTACAGCATTTCTGTAGTGTCATGCCATACTCTCCT
This sequence comes from Podocnemis expansa, assembly GCA_007922195.1. Classification (NCBI taxonomy): domain Eukaryota; kingdom Metazoa; phylum Chordata; order Testudines; family Podocnemididae; genus Podocnemis; species Podocnemis expansa. The sequence continues at coordinate 18,423,769 of ML682018.1, forward strand.
GTTATGTCATGCTAGCAGCACTTCATGATCCACTTGGTCAGCATGGAAGGTATGGGGAGACAGCATGTGCACTTCTAGTCACATTTCAAAATAAAGAACGTATGCATGCTCAGTGAAAAAGAAAGGTAGCAAATTTAAACATGACAAAGAAACAGTCTTTCCCATATAATGCCCAATTAGCCGGTGGCACAGTTCATCACAAGGTATCATTAAGGCCAAGAGTTTAGAAAGCAACTGGGCAAATGAGAACATCCAGTGTTACAGGGATTCAAAGTGAAAGGGCCTCACCCAAAACCATGAGGTTTGGAAAAACCTACACATTGATAGCTTCATGCCATCCCTCTAACAGTGGGTGTTAGGAAGAAACTTCCCATATGTTATCGCCACACAAGAACTGCCCTTTTGACTCTGACCATGGTCTATCTTGCCCAGTATCCTGTTTCCAACAGTGGCACATTCCAGAGTTTTGGGGGGAGTATATTGAACAAAGCAGTTGGAGTGATCCACCCTGCCATTTCTGTGAATCAAACCAAGGTTTCCACCACTTTCCTGAACTTGAAGAGAGTGATAGGCACTCATGTTGCTTGTAGTCATTTCCAATTCCCTCAATGTGCTTTATTATGGAGAGCCAGCCTACAGACAGGCAGGAATTCTTTTTCTTTCTTTCTTTCTTTCTTTCTTTCACAAGTGAGAACCATGTTGTGTCCCATGAGCATCAGCACCAAATGCAAACCCTTCTTGAACTGCAATGCCACCATCCTGGAAGGGGAACTAGCAGCAGGAAGTAGGGGAGAGATTTCTTGTTAGCTCTCTGACTATCCAGGGATTTAGTCAAGTAGAGAGGCCAGCTTCTCCTTTTTACCAGTCCTCAGACATTCTTAGCGCTGCTGCTGATCTTGGAGTGGGAGCTCCACAGAGCAGCTTAAAATACATACCTCAGTATGTGGCTTGTGTCCATTTTTAACTGAATGAAGGCATAGAAAACACAAGTATTTCATATAAATTAAAATGTGCAAAACATTGTGGAAGAAACAAAACAAGAGGCAACTCCTCCCTTCTGAACCAAAGCATTTGGATAAGGGTGTGTGTTACTAAAACTGTGATCAGTGTTTGAAACAAAACTTGAAACTGCACAAAACTCTCCTGGGTTTTGTTACAAAATGTTAAACTCTCATCAAGGTCCTGTGAAGATAAAACAGCCTGGTACATTTTATACTTTTATAACAAATCTACATGAAACTCAGGGCTTGAACTGAGTTTTGCTGTATGATTTTAGGTTTGTTTAGGTTCTAACTCATAGCACAACTCAGGTAGCAAGCTGCAACAGACTTTACCATGAACTGGGTTTTACACAGGTTTAGTCACCTGATATCTGAGGTGTGCTTGGTTTTTAAAACTGACTTGGCTGGGAAGTAGTAATTCGTGCCAATCAAATGAAATGCAGCATATGTTGTTAACACTCTTTCCTGCCTACATCTAGCCCAGCACTTCAAAAAAAACCTGTATGGCCATTTTGCTATAAATTTAGATTTGAAGTTTGAGAATCAGGAGAATTATAGGATCCTATCTGTGCCCAACATGATCCTCAGCTTGAAAGACCTAAACAGGGTTGCCCAGTTTACCTGAGGTGCCACTTCACTGCATGTGATCATGGCCTCCCACAGCATCTTCTTCCTGCATGCCAGTGTATCTGCCCGTGTGGACAGAAACCAGCATGGGCAGGAGATAGATGTCTGTCTGCAAAAGGCCAGTTTGGAACTCAGCCAGGTAAGGGCAACCCTGAGCCTCAGCTCCCTCCTGGCAAACCACCAAACCTGCTTTTCTGACCTAGATGTCCCATGCGAAAATCACAGAACAACATGAAAAAACTCCCAACCAAAAATAGAGAAAAAGAAGATATATATCAATTTTCAGAGGTGTGCACTTACTACAGTTATATTAGCTATGTAGGAACTTAGGAACAAATAAACCTTCTAAAATTTGTTACAGCAGAGCCCTACTCACATCACCCCATGAAGAACACAACGAGTGGGAATACTGATTTGTCCTTTTGTAGTAAACCACTTAAACCAGTGGTTCTTTCTTGGTTTGAGGGCCACAAATACCATTCTTACGATCCTGAAGTACTACCAGTCTGTCAACTCATCAAAGACATATTGAAGTACACACCATTAAGGACTACAAATCACTACACTTTTCAAGTAAACATTTTGATGCTACAGAACTCACTTTTACATTCACTATTTTACACTTACAAATGACTCCTGGTATGTCTCACACTGACAGACAAAGTACTTGTGTGGATGAGTGACTGTCACTACATACTGAAGCACATGGTCTGACAGCTAAGTCATGGTGGGTGCCCTGCTAAGTGCAAACCAAATTGGAAGGCACTGATTTTTAGGGTCTCTCCCTCCTCAAGCATGGTGAATCCCGGCTGTTCTTGTGAGCAGCCCTTCCCTTTAATGTAGCAGATGGCAAGGAGTTCAGCGAAGAGGCGCAAGGACTGTGTTCAGTGAGGGCATCCTGTAGCCCTGTGTGCTCTACCTGGCTCCCTTCTGCAGTGGGAGATAGGTGATCAGTGTGCCCTCCCTCCATCTCCAGCAGGGACCCCAGCAACTAGGGGCCCAGACAGAGTGCTTTGCTGTGCTCCCTGCTAAAGCCAGTGGAAGGAAAACACTGTTATCCCATTCCCTTGGCTTCAGCAAGAGGCCTGCCCTGGTTTTATAGCCCTATGGCAACACATTCCACCTGGATCCGTGGGCAGCAGTTTCCTTCTGCAGCCAGGGGGAGGGAAGCGGCAGGCCATTTTGAAAGACCCCACGGGTTACTGGTTGGGAGTGACTGGCTTAAACACATGATTTAGTTTAAGCAGAGGTGTAGGTGTTTCACTGAACAGGGACAGGATTATTCACTTTTCCAGTTAAGCATGTACTGAAGTAGTAGTGGGTTGACTTTGTGCAAAGTATCAAAGGCCTCCTCTACAGTGGCCACAGATTTTGTCAGGAGTTGACCGGAGATATCCAAGGGTATATACAAGAACTTGCTTATCGCCCATGAACTTCCCAAAACCTATTTACTGTGGCATCCCCGCAGCACTGCATCAACAGGAAATGTCTTCCCATGAACGCAGTGCTACTCCACTTGTTGGGGTGGTTTTAAAAGGTCAGTTTCTAGGTTCAGTTGAGCATGTCTTTACTGACGCTGAATTGAATGTGAAAAACTGATCCTGCATTGTCGGCAGTGGTGACGGCTTTACAGACATAGCCACAGTCTTGCAGTGATCTGGCCTTCTTTCAGACACTCTCTATATTCAGAAGTGGCATAGCAGCTCTTCTTTCATGTCCCCAGGATGGACAAAAACACTCCAACATCCTGTGCTCTCAGATTTTCCATGGGTGCGCAAATGCATGTGTCCAATCTGGCACCATCTCCAGGGCTGAATCTCCAGAGATTCACAGATTCGCAGGATTGAGCCAGAGCTAGAAACTTCACTATGCAATGCTTGGTGCAACACCATCAACCCTGGTCACTCTGGCTAGCACCGTGGTGCCCAGCAGACTGTTTGTGTTTGATGAAGTACTTAACAAAATCAGACCTTTAATTTCAAGTTTAACAAAACTCACCCCTTTAAATGGCTTATATGCTTACTCCAGTTGTATTCAGTTAGGGCCTAAATTGCAGAATACAAGTTAGCTCTTCAATTAGCCAGAGTCAGAGAGTGATCAGACTAAGGTTTTTGACTTGGACATTACAGAAGTAGGGTCCAGTGAGAACTTCACTCTGTTGGAAATGATGACTTTCCTACAGGCCCTTTTCAATTTTGTATGTATATATTGGTGGTTAGCCATCCCTTCTTTCTAGATTTGACTTCCTTTAGTGTCTCCTGTTCCCTCCCTATCACCGTTAAGCCCCATTTAGGAGTTGACACTAGATACTTGTGGCACCTTGACATTACTTTCTGTCCCTGGTAGCATATTCACTGTCTGATTGTAGTTCTTAAAAAGAGAGAGAGAACAGTATCAGTGGAAACCTCTAAAAATGTGTGTGACATGGAAAATCTCCAACTATAACATTGTAAGCCAAGACACACCAAGAGCAAGGAAATCAGTAAGAGACAAGGGAAAGAAACATTAAAAACTAAAGGAGACTTTTGTTTAGTTTTATAAAAGATTTGCTTTGATTTAATGGTGGCTTAGTTGTTCCTGGAGAAGAGCAGCTCAGAGCTTTTTAGCTTTGGACTTGGAGAAGCTCATAACCCTGTACCCATGGGATGTTATAGATCACACTTGTTCTCTTTTTGAATAGCTGACTGGTATATTCAGAGACTTGTTTACTGGGTCTCCAAGCTTGCTTCCAGCTTAATCAATTCACACTAATTTGTTGCAAAAAAATATATATACGCACATTTTATAGTTTCAATGAAAGATACAACTGTTTCAAAAGACCATTCCTGCAGTTTCAGCCCGCAAGTATTTTTTTTTTAAAGTTGCAATTGAGAGCTTCGTCATCCAAATGCACTTGCTTCTGCCAAGTCAACACAAAATATAAAAATTACATTGAAGGTCTTCTGCTTCAGAATTTTAAAATGAGATGCAGGGGATGTTGGATACAAAATAAGAAAGCAAAGCACATTTTCATGTTTAGCTGCATAGACTAGGGAGAATATTACTTTGCATTTTACCTTAATCTGCCCTACAAAATCATCAGACAGGCTTGTTATCAACCACTGAGTGATATTTGTGAAACTGTTCTAATTGCTTTGGAATGTGCATGATGACTGTTGAAATCATTCGTTTGTCTTTACTGCTGTATTGAACACTGATTTCTGGGAAGGGCTGTGAGTTTTGAATAACATTTGCTATTTTTCATGCTTGGGGTAAATAACACAGGAAGGAAAAACAAAGTTTGAAACAAAGTAGTAATAAGTAATGGCTCTCCATTATTCAAATAAAAAGAAAAACACTATATGTCTGTCAAGTGGTGTTATTGATTAAAGCCTCCTCTCACCCCTATGGGGTACATGAGTACTAAATCCACCTTACAAACAGGTAAAGTGACTTTCCCATGACCTCACAGCAAGCCAGTGCCAGAGTAGGGACCAGAATCCAAGTGGTCCTGAATGACGGTGTTCCAACCATTAGGACATACTGGCAATCATCTAACTTTTTTAGGAGGTATACACTCTGGGCTAGGTGGAAGAATGAATAACTAGCTAGATCTTTTAAATATATTCTGCAGACACTGGTAGAATTTTATGGCCTGTTACACAGGAGGTTAAAGTCTGTAATCATAATGGCCCTTTCTGGCTTTAAAAACTATCCGTCAGTCTCAAAGTCTTGGGTCACAATACAAACAAGCACAATGGGCCAAATAACATAGCCAGCTGTAGTTTACATATACCCCCAGGTATCCATCCCAAACTATATGGGAGATGCTTCAGTCCCTAGGACTCATTTTGCCACCGGTTCCGAACCAGCCCTAAAAAAATCACTTAAGAAAACAGCCATTTCTGAAAACAGCATTTTTTACATTTGGACCCATTTACAATGAGCTTTTTTTCTATTAGGCAGGATATGTTTTTTTAGGGCAGAGGTAGTCTCCTGATTCAATGGTTGTACAACACTATACATTCTTAAATCTGATTTTATGTTGTAGTCAAGGGGGCTCCAACCGCCTGAAACTGTAACCTCTGCTTCGGTGCTACAACCCTAATCCTGGCCCTGTGAAGAGAGAAGAACTCCGAGGGAGCCCGCTTTGCATTAAGACTGAATCAGCAGTTTCTGCCTCCTTGGGCTGGACCCAGTTCTCTACTCTGGTGTTATGACCTGACACGTTGAGTTGAGTCCACTCAGATTTGGCACCTTTGGTTTCATGTCTGTGATAAAACTGAAACCATGACCACACACACACTCACATAAGTTATGCCTGGCTTTTGTGAACCTTTTCTGTACAGTTCAGTGTTTAGAAAGTTGTTTGGGTCAATGCCTGTTGGGCAGTCCCCAATGGCTGCACGACTGGTGTACTGCTTGGCTAACAACAGGCCCTGCTATATTCTTTGGATGAGTGCATGGAGGGTGTCTTCTCTCTAAGGATCTTTCTTCCCCATGTGGAGAAGTAGTTAGCCACCTATAGAGCTGCTTCTCTCCAAACTCACCAACAAGCTGCCTAGGGGTCTGGTGTACCTCCACTGAGAACTGGGTGGCAGGAAGAAGCACCCTTTCATCAGCCAAGAGCTTGTACAGGTCTAAATGAGGCAGTAAACAGGAGTGTCGCTGGGTATGCTGCCCCCACTCACTCAAACGCAGGGAGGGACCTGGTTTGAGCCCCAAACACGGCCCCTTGATTCGGGGCAATGCAGCCCCCTGGCCAGAGTCAATGTTCAAAGGCCCTTCTGTTCAGGGCAATGCGGCCTACTGGCCAGAGTCAATGTTCACAGGCCCACTGGCCAGAGTCAACATCCCAAAGCCCTTCAGTACAGGGCAATGCAGCCTACTGGCCGGAGTCAATGTTCACAGGCCCTTCAGCACAGGGCAATATGGCCTACTGGCCAGAGTCAATGTTCACAGGTCCTGGTGGCACAGGGGAAGCATGCCCAGGTAGGGGGGTTCAGGCCCACCCGCTCCACTGAACCCCAGCCCAGGGCCCTGGAGTTACCTTGGGGCTTGGCCCAGTTGGCGGGGATCCGTGCCGCAACGTGCCGACTGAGCCCATGACAATACCACAGCTCACCCCACTAGGCACTGCCCTGGTCTGCTTCCTACCTGGGACTTGGATGGCATTCCCCCTTTTGATTCCACGGGTCCGTCCGGTTTCACCACGTCTTTGGCCTGGGTCCCGGGATCCTGACGGTGGAGTACACCTCGCTCAGCCGTGCGTCTGGTAGTCGGCGTCCTCGGTCTCTCAATGGTGTGTTCCTTTAAGGCAGGGGCCGAACCAGACCCTGGGTAGGAGCCTCCACCACACGTCTGCTCTCTCTGCTGGCCTGCCTCAGACTGAGGGGAACTGCAGCCTTTTATGCCTGGGCAGCTGTTCGAGCATGCCCAGCAGGGCCTAAGGGGCAGGGCTACCCTTTTCCTTAGGGCATATAGGCCTGCTTGAGTGCGGGGCAGGTCCACCCCGTCACATGGAGAAAACAGGGGTTTCCAAATGTCAAAGGACTAAACCCATGAGTTCTTTTTTTTACTGCCTCTTCTCTGAACTCCTGGATTTGTTTTGAACTGGAGGAGCATATTTGCTGATATGCAGAACAAGTTACTCTATACTGTTGCATGCTATGCCCAGCTGTGACAGGAGAGAACAGCTTTGATGGTGAAGAGAGAGTTCTATCCCAATAGCCTTAATAATTCTTGGCTTCCCCATTTACACCAACACCATGAGGGTCTATTATGATTGTCACTTTTTTGTTAAGGGCTTCAGAATTAAACATTAACTAAATAAGCCATTCTGCTTAGGTTGATGAATAGGAGGCAATCTTTAGATGAGCTCTGCTTTTAAAGCTATACAAATGGCCTCAGTTCTCCAGTGGAGCAAATCCAAGATGGTGGCTAGATTTCAACTTCTAGAACCATTCAAATATGCTCCATTTAGTGATCAGAAGCACTGAAGTTAACATACAGGTGGCAGGTAGATACTAAACAGTTTGTGTGTAAAAGAGGGGTCTCTATATTCTAAGACATCCCCAGCTTTTCCAAACTGGGTTAGGCGGCCATGCTTCAAAATTACTATTGAAGACTCAGTTCCTTGCAGAGCATTAGCAGCTGCCGCTCCTCAGTAAACAAACTTCAAGAGCCTTCTCATTACAAAGATATTTCAAAAGGGAGGATGTTTTTTGTTCTGTGTGCCTGCAATCTTGATCAGTGCTTCAGCATGCAGGCCAGCTAAGGTATGTCCGAAGCAGATAAGCATGTAGCCTAGGGTCACAAATGGAATTTAACAAACATCTTTTTTTTTTTCAAACAGATTGGAGGATAATGAAAGTCTGGAATATCCTGCAGAAGATTGCAAGCAAAACAAGTAAGTGGTTTTTTTTTTTTTTTTTCCTCAGGGAAACCATATACTAAAATGAAAGTTGCTAAGATACTATCCTCTCACCACCAGGTCCTTATACTAAAAAAAAAAGTATGAGTCTTTGCATTTCTAAACACTTCTTCTCCCCCATTCTAATGTGAATTTGTGCTGGCTTGATATCCCAGGAGACTGAGGCCTATCCACAGAAAAGCACAGTGCAACACTGCAAATTATGCCCCCAGCTGTCCCAGCAACATGCCCCACCTCAAGGATGGAGGAGCTTCAAGTCTGTGAAGCTGCAAGATGTCTTCTGAAGTTAGCAATCACAAAACAAACAAACTGGAGAAGCAAACCTTAAATTCTGTGGGTTCAGTTGAAGTTCAACTATACTGTGTCCTGAATATTATTTAATAATATTTATTTATTAATCATTATTATGACTTATGAAGTAGACTGGTATAAATGGTTTTGGAACTAGAAACCATTTCATCCATTGGTGGACCAATGAACAATGAAAAAATAATCAGCCCCTGAAAGATTGTCTTAGGCTGGAGGCTGACTATGGAACTGACCTAATTAGAATATTCCAGCAGCATCCACAGTTGCCAGCTTCCTATAAGATGGAAAAACATCAAGAGCAATAGCAATGATGACTGCCATTGGGCAGATGACATCTCTTGGCTGGTGGTGAAAAACCGTCAACCAGAGGCAAAAGGAAAAGGCTAAAGTTCAGCAAATGGTCTAGAATGAAATTTTGCATGAGGAAAACCTCCTCCTAGCCAACATTTTCATATCAGGGACAAAATTTGTTTCAACCTTCTAGCAAAAAAGACTTAGGTGGGTTGCCTTTGAATGTCATACATGGTGACATCAACGCAGCAGATATCATCTTTAACTTAGACCTTGGAGGCAATTGCTTCCCAGGATGACAATAAGGGCCAGATGCTCCAGAAGTTTACTGGACTATAAAAAGAAGGATAGCCTGTGTTACTCATCACTGAGGGGATAGAGTGTTATAGCACCCTTTAGGCCTCTGAAAGGGCTAGAGACATTGGTAACAATGCAGCTTGCGTAAAAGACTGTAACGTGCTAAGATTATGTTTTAGTCACTAGAAAGCATGTTTTGTTTTGGTTCCTTTGTAACCATATCTGATTCCTTTTCCTTTGCTCACTATCACATACATCTCCATTCTTTTTAATAAACTGACTCTTGTTTTATAACAAAACCATCTCTTTTCTGTGCCTTAAAATGAAGTGTAAATCACAGTTAATGTAGCAGTCTGATATGTGCTGCTGCTCTTCAGAGGAAGCTAATGTGGTGATTGTTATGTGTGTCCAGTAAGAGGGACTGGAAAATGCAGGGAGATGTCTCTGGGAAGCTCAGGTTCACAAACTGTTACCTGCAAAGCAAGGTTTAGACTGGCAGGCTTGAAGAGTTTGCTGGCAAGGCGGAGGAGCCAATGTGTTAGAGAGCTGACACACAAATCAGTAGCAACAAAGCTCTCACTTGGGGGGTCAAAGAGGGATAACACAGCAGCTCACAATTCTGGGTACTCTAAACAGGATATCACACCCAGAAAGGTGTGTTTCATTTGCACACAGAAAGGGTGTGGCAGTAGAAAAGCAGTATCAATAGGCAACTAAATATCCTTTTAGCTCTCATCACCACATTATCCAAGAGTCTGTTAAGCATTAATGAATAGTGGACGGGTGAGGAAGGAACGTGTATTATCCCTGTTTGGTTTTAGCAGATGAGGACCTGGTCAGGAGTGCTTCTAAACAAAATGACAGCCTGTCTGCTTCAGTTTCTGCTCCTGTTGCTGGAAAAAGCAAACCCTGCCTGACAAGTCCACAGGTGCAAAGGTCACTGAATGCAGCACAAGTCATGTGATGCCATTGGACTACTATGCGGGAGGCAGGATGAAGGGAGCACAGCTGGACCACTGAACCTTCTGGGAGCCACAAAGCATAGAACTCTTTCCATTTCATGCAGCGGGGCAGGGGTTGGCAACCTTTGTTGACCCTTGTGCTGGTTCTTCCTTGCTGACCCTCAGCCAGTGCCAGTGGCCACTGTAGTAACCCTTGGGGAGGAAGGGGTTAACACTGTGGTTGGTGGGTCCCAAGACAGCCAATAGGAACAAAGCACAGCTTATTGAATTGGAACAGCAGCCTGGCTTGTTCCTGTTTGGATGCAGCAGAGCTCCTGGAAGGATCAGGAGGAGGCCAGAGGGGCCTGAGGAAGGATCCAGCAACATCCTTACCAAAGATAAGTTAAGTTTGGTACTGACCAGGCGTGAGTAGAACAGGGAATGTTTATTTAGACGCGGTCAGGGTATTTTCTTTGTTTTGGTTTGTTTTTGGATTTCTCTGTGCTGAGCACAGGTACCCCCTCCCACTACCCTGTAACTACCTAAGTTAAATCGCAGAGGAGCAACCCTCTGTGTTTATCTGTTCTTTTTAATTAAAGATTTTACCTTTTAAGTAAGCTCTGGTTCTGTGTCCTGAAAAGCAAGAGGTTTGTGTGCATGTGCCTCAGACTGCACAGCCAGCTACTAGAGGAAACTCTGTTCCAGTTCCTGCTCATATTGCAGCTGGGGTCCAGTCACTTTCCTGAGAGAAGAATAAACAGGATTGCAAGTACCTCACAGGGAGGAATTCCCAAGTGCGCCTTCCTGGGTTTTCAAGAGGTTTTTTTGTATTTGGGTGGTGGCAGCGATACCACTCCAAGGCCAGGAAGTGGAGGCCTTGGAGAGTTTTAAGATCAGGCTTTAAGGCCAGTGGCTTTTAAGGCCTGTTGCGGGCCCCCACCTTCTGTACTCAGAGTGCCAGAGTGGGGAAACAGCCTTCACATGGTGGCATAGCGGTGTGGACTTTTTTGAACCAGAAGCACAAACCTCAGGATCTTTTAAAGGACGCATTTTTTTTTTTCCTGGTGGGTAGTGGACATTTTGGGAGAATTTTTGTTCTTCACCTTCCTGTCTTGCTTTCTGGTTTTTTTTTATTTTTATTTTTTTTCTTTTGCTGCCTGGGGAAACAAGCATGCAAGGGGTTTAACTGGCAAAGCCAGGGAGTCCAAAACAAGCAGTTTATTTTTTTTTTCTAGCTTTCATGGCAACGGGATAGCTAGGCCAGAGTAGGGCAAGAAAGCAGCCCAGTGAATGTGATTATGGTGGGGCAGAGGAGCTATGGAGACACCAGCCCCAGATCAGTCCTGGAAGTCCAGCTCCAAGGCAGACATGTGGAGTGGGGACGAGGAAGGGGGTAATAAGCCCATGGAGGCAGGAGAGGATAGGGGCAGCCATGTCCCTTCTGTACCACGAGGGCCAAGCTGGGAGGATGCCTTTAAGACAGGAAGATCTCTAACTACGAGCAAGATGGAGTTCTACCTAGAGATGAGGCGCACAGAAGCAGAGCAGAAGGAAAAGCAGTGGCGCTTTGAGCTGGAGAAAGCTGAGAAACTGGGCGCTGCAGCTACACTGGCTTCTGCTACTACCAATACGACCCCACCTTATGCTTTCCAACCCAAGAAATACCCAGTGTACCAAGAAGGAGATGATGCAGAGGCCTTCCTATAAAATTTTGAAAGGGCCTGCCTTGGGTACAGCATCTCCACAGACCACTACATGGGGGAGTTGAGGCCACAGCTCTGTGGACCCTTAGCAGAAGTGGCAGCTGAAATGCCTAGGGAAACCATGAACAATTATGAGCTCTTTAAACAAAGGGCCAGAATGAGGATGGGGCTGACTCCTGAACATGCCCAGGCCCTAAGGTGGAAGCCAGGCGTGGCATTCACCCAACATGCCTACCAAATTGATAAGAATTGGAATGCCTGGGTATCAGGGACACAAGCTAAAACTGTGGAGGAGCTCTCTCTCCTAATAAGACTGGAACAGTTCCTAGAGGGTGTCCCTGAAGAAATACAGCGATATATCCTGGATGGGAAGCCCAAATCTATATCAGAGGCAGGGGAGATTGGAGCCAGATGGGTGGAAGTGACGGAGAGGACCCAAACTGGTAGCAGTTTGTAGGGGCCCCAGGAGAGGTGTCCAGAGATGGCATATCACCACCAGGGACAACTCAAGGGCCTGCCTCACAGGGAGGAGCCCACTGCACCACAAGGGAAGCCTTAGGCACCTTCTTACCCCACAACCCCATTCTCCAGCAACAAACCTCGCTCCAGTGATCAGCCAGCTGGGCGGTGTTTTAAATATAATGAGCTGGGGCATGTGAAGGACAACTGCCCCAAGAGCACAGACAGAGTGCAGTTCCTTGCAGCAGGGTCACACCATGTGCCTGCAGGCCCAGATGCCACACAGATACCCGCAGAGCAAAGGGAGATCATGAGTGTGGGTGGAAAGAAGGTTGTCGCATGGAGACACACTGGATCACAGGTGTCAGCTATCCACAAGTCCTTAGTGGACCCCAAAAGCATCAATGTAAAATCTCAAGTAACTGTTCAACCCTTCAAGGCAAACTCTTTTGACCTGCCTACCGCAGAGTTGCCTGTGCAGTACAAAGGCTGATCAGGGACCCGGACTTTTGCAGTCTATAATGATTATCCCATTCCCGTGCTGGTGGGAGAGGACTTAGCGAACCATGTGAGGCTAGCCAAAAGGGTGGGCACCATCACCCGCAGCTGGGCTATGCAGGTATCCCCATCTAATCCTGTTGCTGAGCCTTCTACGGGGGTCCAGTCTGTGTTCCCAGATGCTAGAGGACCAGAGACCCAAACAGAGGTGGCAGACCCAGACCCCAAGCCAGCATCTACAACAGCAGCAATAGAGGCAGTCCTCAATACCCAGCCAGATCGAGAAGCAGACTCAGCACCTGCAGCCTCCTCAGAGTCACAAAACCCAGCATCAGAGGGTGCCACCAGACTTGCACTTGGGGTAGCAGCTGACCCTTCCCAAAAGGCTGTCTCAGAGTCTGCAAGACAAAATCAAGCACCAGTGGAGAGCGTTGCACCACCAGCAGAGGCACCCACATTGCCTGCATCACTTCCAGAGGAACTGAACCTGAGTCCATGACCCACGGAGGAGCTGAGGTCCCCAACATCAAGGGAGCAGTTACAAGCCAAGCAGGAGGCAATTGAGAGCATCAAGGGAGCTTGGCGGTTGGCACAGAGTGACTCATCACCTCTCAGCTCTTCAAATAGGTCCAGGTTTGCTATCGAAAGAGGACTGTTACACAAAGAGACTCACTTAGGTGGGCACCAGGAGGACTGGTTTACTCAGGGATAGTTGGTAGTTCCAAATAAGTACAGGGGAAAGCTCTTGAGCTTAGCCCAGGACCATTCTAGTGGTCATGCTGGGGTGAACATGACCAAACACTTGTGTGGAGGATCCCTGAAAACCACTCCTGTGATGGTAACAGGGTGGGGAGGGGCTTGCTGAACTTGTGGGGCCAGAGGGCACTTCAGGAGAGAGTGCCTGACCCGGAAAGACAGGCTGAGTCCCAGGGTAGGGACTGAGCCAGAGACTCCTGTGGCCTGGAGGAAACAGAAGAGATGTTTCTGGTGCCAGGAGCAGGGACATATAAAGAGACATTGCCCCCTGAGGTTAAAGAGGGCGAGGACAAGAAGGCACAAGTCAGCCAGGTCTGTGATGGACAAGAAAAAAAGGTCTATACGGACAGCGGCCTGGATGCACCCCTCAACCAGGAAGAGGGACACCACAGATAAAGCAGTTGGGATGGAGAGGGCCCAGACCGACAGTGGAGCCCAGTTGAGATCATGTGACCTGTAGTGAATTTTGTATGTGTACATCGTACTGTATTAACCCTGTTCTTCCCTAGTCCCAGGAAGAAATCACAGCCAGTGTGGGTCCAGCCTACACAAGGCTGCCCAGCACCATCTGTGATTTTTGGGGGGTTTGTAGTAACCCTTGGGGAGGAAGGGGTTAACACTGTGGTCAGTGAGTCCCAAGACAGCCAATAGGAACGAAGCACAGCTTATTGAATTGGAACAGCAGCCTGGCTTGTTTCTGTTTGGATGCAGCAGAGCTCCTGGAAGGATCAGGAGGAGGCCAGAGGGGCCTGAGGAAGGATCCAGCAACATCCTTACCAAAGATAAGTTAAGTTTGGTACTGACCAGGCGTGAGTAGAACAGGGAATGTTTATTTAGATGCGGTCAGGGTATTTTCTTTGTTTTGGTTTGTTTTTGGATTTCTCTGTGCTGAGCACAGGTACCCCCTCCCACTACCCTGTAACTACCTAAGTTAAATCCCAGAGAAGCAACTCTCTGTGTTTTTATCTGTTCTTTTTAATTAAAGATTTTACCTTTTAAGTAAGCTCTGGTTCTGTGTCCTGAAAAGCAAGAGGTTTGTGTGCATGTGCCTCAGACTGCACAGCCAGCTACTAGAGGGAACTCTGTTCCAGTTCCAGCTCATATTGCAGCTGGAGTTCAGTCACTTTCCTGAGGGAGGAAAAAAAGTGATTGCAAGTACCGCACAGGGAGGAATTCCCAAGTTCGCCTTCCTGGGTTTTCAAGAGGTTTTTTTTTGCATTTGGGTGGTGGCAGCGATACCACTCCAAGGCCAGGAATTAGAGGCCTTGGAGAGTTATAAGAGCAGGCTCTAAGGTCAGTAGCTTTTCAGGCCTGTTGCAGGCCCCCACCTTCTGTACTCAGAGTGCCAGAGTGGGGAAACAGCCTTGACAGCCACCTCTCCTCAAAAAATGAGGTGGCTGCCTGAAAATTCAGCAGTGGTCATGGCTGGAGTGGGAGCGCTCCCCAGGCATGGCATGGAAACAAGTTGCCCACAGTGGTTCATCTTGGCAGTGTGTCTGGGGACAGGGATCCCCAGGCATGCCATGAAAAGAAGTGGCTACTTTCAGGGGTTCCCAGGCATCCTATGGGAAGAAGCTGCCTGGAGCAGCTCCTTTGGGGAGCATCACGCTACAGAAGGGAGCCACTCCAGGCAGCTTTTTTCTGTGTCACATGGAGGCATAGGCATGGGGGGGGGGGGGGGGGCTGTGTCCTAGCTGCACCCAAAGGAAGCTGCCCAGAGTGGCCTTCAGTGCCAGGAGTGGCAAATTCTGTGATACCACATAGGGTGCTGTGTGCTGGTCTGAGTGGGCTCAGGTGCCACTGGTGGCACATGTGCTGGGGGTTGCCTACCCCTGCAGCAGGGTTTAGGGCTTAGGGCAGTACATCTGTGAGGATGCATAACCCGTGGCATGAAGAAAATGAACAGAGCAGACCACTAGAGTGAAGAAGATTTCATGACCCTCCACCCCATGTCACCTGGTGCACTCTGACTAACTACAAACATTGGGGGCTGAAACCTCGAGGCTCATTTCTCATGTGCCATCTGGCTAAACACTGGTGTTCTATAGACTGGGAACCCTACTGAACACAAGGCTGTGGTAACAGCTTTTCAAGGATTAACCTATGCTCAGGTAAATAATTACTAGCAGCCAGCAGAGAGTTCTCCGAACTAAGCTTCCCATCCAGTGTACAATCAGTGAGAATTTTGGTCTCAGTCCGTGCAGGGAAAACACCTACTTAGCGGCAACTGAAAATATTTGAGGCTTTCACACCACTTCTCAGTAAGCCTCATTTCTCTGTAACTTTCCAAGCGTTCACTATAATTTCATGGTGCATGAGGATAATATATTTATCCCCCATACATTATCCTTGAACTTTGAAATGCAAACAAGCAGCACGCAGACAAATGAAGGAGATAAATGCTACCAGAAAAAGATAAAGTCTGCAGAGCGTAACATGAGAATGAGTATTGGAGATCATAACAACAAGTACTTTTGAATTGTTGAAATTCTAGAATCCCTTTCCAGCTAGCCCCAAACCTCTCCAAATGATCCTGTCAGTATGTTAGCTGTCTTCCAGTGCACTCCGCCTTATACATGGAATCCTGATTTCTCCAGATACACTCTTTTTCAGACAAAGTATTGGTGTGGCTGATTATTACCTGCTGGCAGCTTTTTGAATGTGTAGAAGCACATAACAGTAACACATACTGTTAGGGCTCAGTATTGCTCTGACCTCATATACCTTTTAAAAAACTGGAGGAGCATAATGAAGGAACCCAGGGCGTAGTGTGGAAATGGTCAACTGTGCACATGGAGTGAGAATTTCCTGCCTGAATGGAAACAGTGGAATTAAAAGGATGTTTTCAGCACACTTTGGCTGAGGTTTGGTCCATGCTGAAACCTGAAGCTCAGCAAAGTTTGTCTATTCCCAGGGTTAATTGCCAACATTTCATACAGCCCTCCAGTGATTATATCCACATATTATTTGTCCAACACATCAGTATCAGTATCTTTAGAAAAAGAACCACCCCCAGTACATTAGTATGCTTGTGGTCTATGACACAGCAGTTACAGTAATGAAAGAGTGTGTGTCATTCATTCTCAGACAATTCTGTTAATAAAAACTCACTAATAATTTTCTTTTGGAGGCCTAACATGTCAAGTTTTAACCCACAAGAAATTTATCTTATACTGAGGCTCAGAAAATAGTCATTTGTAATCCAAAGTTAGTAGGGTCAGTGGATGTGCTTGGGTCACCAAGCTGTCTTTCAGTTACACATTGTGCAAAACAACCCCAAAGATTATTCTCACTAACATTGCATCGGATCCAATACTTAGACTGAAGCTAAATGCATTTACAGCTCTGTGTCTGTGAGGGGCAGTCTCGGCTAATTAAACAGCATTCACTCATTCCAACTAATGTGGATTCATAGAGTCCAAGACCCCCAAGAGATCATTGTGATCATTCAAGTCTGACCTCCTGTTTAACAGAGGGCACATAAATTCCCAAATAATTCCTAGAATATATGTAGAAGACACTATACACACTTCATGTACATCACTCAAGTTCTAAACACTATTTTAGCAATAGTTGCAAGTCTTTGCATGAGACCCATGCACTAACTCATTCCATAAAGACCTTTTGACTCATGAGAGCTGAATCAAAAGGTGTGTCAAGTATGTGGTAAGAAAAGGTACTGGACTCACATACAGGATGAATTTATAAATTGGTGGTGTGTTGTACAACTGCCTCTCTTTTGCAATTGTCACCTGACTAACCATAATCCTTATAAATGCACCATTTCCCTTTTTCCAGGTACAAACTTCTTGCCTAAAATGAAATACAGCATCAAAGTAGCAGCAGAAGAGAGAACCTGTATTAGATCTGTACTTAGAGAGTCTAGTGTTATTTCATTTCATACCAATGTTATTTCAAACCAGGAAGACAATCAGTCTAGATATATTATTTATCTAATATTTGTTCCATTAAAAATATCACTGGATATTAATTCAACCTTCAAATTGATAACTCATCCTCTGAAATTTTTGCAAATGCAGAATTGTGGTTGAAATTTCCTCCTAATTTAAGAGATCTGGATTCTATTCAAAAGTCATCTACATGAATCCATGGATGACTCTGCATCTCTGTTCCTCATCTAATAACAGCGATGAAAATAATCCCTACCCTCTTGTGTTAAGCTTTCTTAAATCTATGGATGTAAATGTATAAATACTAATATCTAGGTATTTATCCAATATTCATTCTCTCGCACCTGGATACCTGGCAATGTGCTATTGTGCTTCTATACTGAGAATCTTCATGTGCTTTATAAGCATTATTCAATTAAACATTATAATACCTTTGAGGGATATGTACCAGTAGCCCCACTTTCAGATGGAGAAAAGTGGGACAGAGAGGGGAAGTGTCTTGCTCAGGTGACCTTACAAACGGCAGGCCAGGGATAGAAGCCAAGAGCCTTGACTCCCAGACCTCAGCTCTAACCACTCTAACACACAGCTTACATATAAAGACCCTCCCCCCTTTAATTTCAGGGCATGAGATAATTTCTTTCTTTCAGAACATCTTCTTTGTAGGAGTCAGTAACTTTTTGACTATCCTGATCATTCTTGTCACCTATTCTTGAAGAGACATCTAAGTTCAGCTTTACTTCATGCAGACACACTTCATTATATTCAGGTAACTGATAGACATATGCAGATCTAGATTAGGTAACCTATCCACACAGGATTAAAACCACTTGCTTTACTTTTTTTCTTATTCCCCTCACTTTGGACTTTGAGTAGATGAGATGTCCGATCCCAGTTATTCCATTTCTGCCCCAAGTTAGGTTTCAATCAAAATGCCCAGTCTCATGTGAATAGTTAACCTGTCTGTCACCCAGTCACAAGTGGACGAATCACTAACAATAAATGTTAGTCCACTTCAGAGTTGGCCAATATTTTTCTTACCTTCAGGCTACATGTGGAATGAGAACAGCTGTCAATCCTACCCCACGTTTCAAGCTGGCTTTCCTTTCGATGACATGAAGAGTGTTGCCTACTCCAACTAAGACCTGTGCGGTGCAGCCTAGCTTAAGTGGCAGATATTTCTGCCATGCATAATTCAGAAATGTGGTCATGTTTAAATGCCAACCACAGGCTTCTTTCTCAAGATAAATATAATTTGTTACAGAGCAAACATCTTTTTTGTAGGGTTAGTATATTCTTAGTAAAGGATCTGTATTGGTTCTTAAATAAGTGTGAATGTAGAGCTGCTCAAATTGTATCAGGTTGACAGGCACTCAAAGCCTTGTCTTCTGGCCATTCACAGAAGTAGTACAGATGTGCACAGCAAGTTCTTCTCCCCTGTGTGCCTCAAAAACCTATTGTGGAGGAACACCTCTAAGAGCGAAATGATAATTCAGTTGCCATGGTTTATTCAGTGACTGACCTCTCTGTTAAGTAATGGCTATGCTACACATGGTGACATGGGCACCTGTTCAGTGAAAATTAGATTAAGGTCCAGCCACCAGTCCACCAAACTCATTTTAGATAGACTGCTGTAGCAATCTATTCAGTTACTATTAATCCAGCCTGGAATATAGACATTTAGGACAAGGCAACAGGCTCTAGTTAATAATTTTTACTCCCTAATCATTTAATCCCTGCTACCACTCTCCATCTACTATAGAGTTAGTTTTATTAAAATCCTGAAACTGCAAGATACTGGTAAAATACCTAGGAATGGTTGTACTGGGTCAGACCAATTGTCCTGCTAGCCCAGTATCCTGTCTTCCAACAGCAGCCAATGCCAGGTGCTTTGGAGGGAATGAATGTAACAGGTGATCAGCAAGGGGATCCATCCCTTGCCAATCACTCAGCTTCTGGTGGAGAACTGCAGTGACTGAAAACATACTTGGAAGGAAGCTGATTTATTCCACACACTGAATATCTTCATAAATTGAGATGACTGGCTATGAGGAGATGACCGCTCCTGTAGATGTGGGGAAAGCAGGGGAGGTGAAATACATTGACTTTAGCTAAATTTTTGATACTATCTTTCACAATATTGTTATCAGTAAGTTAAAGATGTATAGTTCGGATGAATGGATTTAAGATGAATAGAAAACTGGGGCCCAATGGGTAGTAATCTACAGCTCAGTTTCTAGTTGGCAGCCAACAACAAGCAGAGTACCTAAGTGGCTGGTGCTGGGGCCAGTCTTTTTTTTTTTCCCCCCCCAGTATCTTCACTGATGATTTGGAGGACGGGCTGCAAGTTTGCAGAAGACACTAAGCTGTTGGGGAGTGGTAGATATGACGGAGAATAGGAATAGCATACCGAGTGAACTAAACAAATTGGAGGATTAGACCAAAAGAAATGTGACAAAGTTCAACAAGGACAAGTGCAGAGTCTTGAATTTAGAAGAATCCCATGCACTGCTACAGACTGGAGACCAACTACCCTAAGGCACCAGTTCTGTAGACCTGGGAGTTACAGTAGACAAGAAACTGGGTACGAGTCAACAGTGTTCCTTTATTGCTGAGAAGGCTGTTATGCTGAAAAGGCCAAGCCATCTTGTAAAATACAGGACCCAAATCTAACCTTTGAAGGCATATTATAGGAAAATACAATGGTAGTGAGTAGGCTAGGGCTTTGAAATGCATGTGTATCAATAGTGGTTTCTTAATGATGTTTACATATATCCAGTTAGAGGTTAGCATGGTAAATGAACCAACTTCCCTGTCTGTTACTATTATTCTATGGGAAGGGGCCAAAAGGGAACATTCACTTCTAAATGGACCTTTGATGCACCAGTGTAAGTTGTCTGTTAATGGTGCTAACACAGCTAATTACCTGTGGTGCCCGGGAGGTGAAGGTTTTACTTCAAAGGACAATATACATGACTATTCTCCACTTAAGAAAGTGCCTGGAAACTGTCATCAAAGCCTACATGAAGAAATGACCTGCAAATGCCCACCTTGCTACAACTATAAAAAGAAGTTGGGAACATAATCCCTTTATTTCATCTGTCCAAGCTTTTCATGGAAAGTTTGGGCCACAGGATTGAGATCCCAGCCGGCACTGGCCTGGAAACTGCCCTGCTAATTCTCAGGAAGAATTAGAACAAACTCTACACTTGGACGATTTGGTCTCTATTCTTTAAAACTGGATTTCTAACAACTGAAGCTGTGAAGCAAAGACTTAAACCCATCTAGGTATTGGATGTATGCCTAAGCCCTGCAAACTCCAAATTCTTCAAGGACTTATCTTCTGTGGACTCTAAAACATTTGTATGAGCGTGGTCCACTTTGACTCTAATAACATCTCTCATTTTGCTTTTCTTTTTATGTTAAATCTTTTGTTTCAGTTACTAAAGAATTGGCTGGCAGAGTGGTATTTTGGGAAGGATCCAAGCCTATATTGTTCTGGGTGATGTGGCTGACCCTTTGGGGTCAGGAGAAACCTTTTATGGGTAAAGAATTCTGAGTTTTACACAACTTTTCTCTTTACCAGCCCTAGTGGCTGTATTGGGGACCAGTGACTGGAATGCAGTAAAGTGGGCTGACTATATTTTATGGTGCCTTCTTGATATCTAGTGTGGGGGATCAGAAGCATTGTTTGTGACTGGCTGGGGAGTTTATTTCCAGGTAACCCACCCGTGCTGGGAGAATCTGCTCTCCTTTCTGCAGCTTTCCCTGATCTTTGCATATTCAGGTTGGTTATCTCAGGAGGCTGAGGTCACAAAGGCTCATGACATAGTTGGCTGCATTAGTAGGAGCACTTTGAGGAAAGTGATTCTTCCCCTCTATTTGGCACTGGTGAGGCCACATTTGGAATATTCAAAAGGGGTAGCTGTGTTAATCTAGTTCAGCAAAACAAACAAGGAGTCCTGTGGCACTTTTAAAGACTAACAAATTGATTTATTGCATGAGCTTTCATGGGAGAAAATCACACTTTATCAGATGCCTTCAAGATGGGGAACTTACAGAATATTCTTTTTGGAATATTATACCCAATATTGGCTCCCCACTACAGAAAGGATTTCAGACAAATTGGAAAGAGTCCAGTGAAGGGCAACAACGATTACGGGGCTGGATGACATGACTTACAAAGAGAGATTGAGGCAACTAGGCTTGTTTAGTGTGCAGAAGACAGGAATGAGGGAGCATTTTATAGCAGCCTTTAACTACTTAAAGAGGGGTTCTAAGGTGGATGGATTTAGGCTGTTCTCAGTGATAGATGACAGCACTATGAGCAATGGTCTTAAGCTGCAGTGGGGGAGCTCTAGGTTAGATATTAGGAAAGACTTTTTCACAGAGGGTGGTTGAAGCACTGAAACTGGTTACAAAGGGAGATGATGGAATTTCCATCCTTAAAAGATTTTTAAGGAGCAACGTGACAAAGCCCTGGCTGGGATGACTGAGTTGGGGTTGGTTTTGCTTTGAGCAAAGGGTTGAAGTAACTAGATGACCTCCTGAGGTCTTTTCCAATCCAAATCTGTGATTCTAAATTCATAATAGGTGAACACAATCTAGATTAGTGAGACTTGCACAAAGGATACCAGTAGGGGGCTACCCTCAGATCAACTATGGCCCAAGTTTCAGAGTCATTATCATCTCATTTTCCACTGGAATATTAGCATGGTGGTTTTACCTGCTGCCATACTCCAGCAGCTAAAGTCATTGAATCTTCATCCAAGAGGTCAAATAAGAAGAATGATCAAAAGGTACCTGGAGTCCAGGCATTGTCACACAGTCTTTTCTAAGACCAAAATCCAAAGGGGGAGCTATGTTAGTCTAATTCAGTAAAACAAACAAACAAGGAGTCCTGTGGCACTTAAAGACTAACAAATTTATAGTTTGCATGAGCTTTTGTGGGGAAAAATCACACTTTGTCAGATGCTTTGAAGATGGGGGAACTTACAGAATGGGAGGAAATAAATGCAGGGAAGTTTAAGTCATAGGAATACATCACACTGTAACAGCAATTCAAAACAGTTGTAAAGATTCAAACACTGTAGAACAGCATACAGAGGGAGATGAGGTTAGATCACCTGTTGTAATGAGAGAAAAATCCAATTTCCTACCATTCTGTAAGTTCCCCCATCTTCAAAGCATCACATCACCTGAAGGCCAGAAAATCCTGGGTGTTCAGTAATGACCAGCAATTACTGGTAAATAATGTAGTACAGCACATCTAATGCCAAGGTCTCTCAAATCATTTGGGTTGTTTTCTGCTTACCTTACATTAATATTTCATATAAAAATGAAATGAGGAAACTAAAATCTTTACAGTATTCTGCACAAAAAGAAACCAAAAAGTCCAAACCAACACCAAGCAACTTAAACCCAGAAAACTGATTCAACACCAGAGCCGTTTATCAAGATAATTAATAATAAACTGCACTGGTTACACAGTAGGATTATTTACAAGATGAAGTTACCAAAGTTGTGTATTTATTTTCAGGGTAAAACTCCAATCCAAAAACTATAACTCTTGAGAAAAATTAAAAAAAACAAAACAAAACAGATGTCAGGCCCAAATTTATTTCCATAGTTAAAATGAGGTATTATTGGTTTTACAGCACATAGGATTGAATCAAGCAGATAGGTAAGGTGTGCCAGACACAAAAAGAGATAGGGTAGAGAAACTGCATAAAAATACCCACAAAAGAATGAAGTAATTTTTTTTCTTAGAAGATATAAATAAAATATATTAAACAAACTGACTGGAAAATGGATTTTACACCAACCAGCATCCAGGTGAATCCACAAACAGTCCTCTTAATCTCAAACAATACCTGACTATTATATTTATAAGAAATAATATGTTACAGTTCAAATTCAGTGAGACACTGATTGTGAAGAAATATATCAGACTGACAATGAATATGTATCAGCTGACAATGAATAAGAGGAGCACTATGACAAGGGATAAAATACAGTACAGAATTTCACTAGGTTGTTTTGAAATGTAGGTCATTGTTCTAGATGCTATGGTCTATATGTGCTGTCAAAAGACATTAACTGTGATATTGTATTGAGTGTGTGTGGATAGAAAAATACTTGTACCCCCCAACATACAATATCTCCTATGTGAGGAAACTAACACTGGAAATTATTAAGGAACTTCAGCATACTATTCTTTCTACTATGCGCCAGATTTATAGGAACCACTTTCATTGGTACTCAGACCAACTCAACAGCATTCATAAAGTGCTGCTCTTTCTCTTAAAAATAAAAAAATAATTTTTTTAAAGAAAAATCAGAATTTCTAGGCAGGTCCAACTGCTTATTGAATATAACTGCCTAAGACAGGCATTGGTACATAGAATTCCTGACGTGGCTCTGCATACCCACTTCCTTAATCCTTCATGGAGCATCACAGATCAGAAGCTCTGTCTCTGAAGAGGAACAAGTTTTTCATTGCTCTTGCATGCCCCCTGGTGATGACTAAATTGAGACTGAGGTAACATAACCCTCCCGTCAACAGTCAAATGATGTGAATAACTACCAGGCACAGAAAGGGCTCAAAATAAAGAAGTCAGGAAGGGAGGCAGGATGAAGTGGAATAAAGCATTTAGTAGTCTTATTCTTTTATCTAAAAATTAGGGCTGGGAATCTTGCAAATACAAAAGTTTCTCAGATTTCCAACACTTTCAGATTTTGATTGCCAGATTAAGGTGTAGCATTTCCACTTGTGACCTAACCAGGAAAGGCAGAAAGAGATAATGTCCTTCTCTTTCTTCTGCTCCAAAAAACCAAACAGGTTTGGACTCCATTCTAATTTTGGGTGAAGTTTTAGGTTACTTCTTATTTTGTCCAAATCAGTGGAAATGCTCCTGCTAAATATCCACTCAAAACTGCCCTAGCTTTGGCCGTAGGGACTGATCCCTCAGCAAAAGCCTCTGGCTTAGTTGAGACATGTGAACTCACTCAGATGCACAAGGTTGTGTGTGTGTGTATTTTCTGTATGGCATGGTGACAAGTCTGATTCTAATACATGTGCTTCTACCGATTTTCATATTTAGTCTATCAAACTAAGTAGTCATTTCCTATAGTTATACTTTAACAAACTCAAAGCTTCTCCTGTCTGTTAAAATGCATATAGGTTGTTCCTCTCTGTAACACACCTATATATAAAAAATAAATACATGACCAGATTACACAGGAAGAGAATCAGATTTTGGATCTAGACCCAGATCCAACCTTGGTGTGTGGCTCCATCTATATTAAGGGCCTAACCAACACCGTTGGATCCAAAACATCCTTTAGCTTTGTTACTCAGGCCTATTTCTAATATGTACATGCTCCAACACACTACTAGTCCATCGACATAGGTAAAGATTGTGAGACCACACGACCGCTGTATTACTTGTGAGATTAGTTTGTGGATGGGGTAAATCATCATGTTAGCACTTGATTCTTCCTGAGGTGAGACTCCAGGAAGGTAATTTATGCAGAGCCATGCTACGAGACATGTAGATACATGCTGCAGGAGGGTAAAGGCATGGTTCATCCCCCTTTGTATGTACCACCAATCTACAGGGATATTGAAGAATCTGATTTAAATAAGGAAAAACCAATTTAACTATTAATTTAATAAAACAAACAATTATGCATTAGGGATCCATGGTCATGACTCTATAGCTAAAGCTGAAATGAAGCCATTATAAATTGACTAGGAAGTGCAGTATATGGGCAAGATGATAGGTGACAGGACTAGAGATGGGCCTGAGCCAGACCTTCAGATCCAATCACTACTGGACTTTGAGACTGTTCAAAACTTGCACCAATTATGGATGAAGTATATGCTATGGGTCAGTTCCAGTGAACTTTTTGAGCAAGAACCTGGATGCAATCACACCTTTGACAAAGATGCAGCTTCCCAGGTAACACTGTGCCCTTTCCTCAGGATAGCCCCACTAAGCAATTAAGCACATTTATTTTATTTCTGTCACATTAGTTCCTCTAGAAGTGGGTCCCAGTCTGCAGTTAGTGCCTTAGTTCTCAAATCTGGCCCAGGATCCATGGCTTTGGTGGCAGCAGTGCTTCATAGGGTGACCACAAGTTGCTCATAAGGATCTGAGGGTTAATGTTAGATTTCATCTTACACATATGTCTTAAGAAGAAAAATCCATTCTCAGCTGGAAAGCTGATAGGCACAGACTCTACAGCTGAGTAATAATTCAGGAGGGCCTGTTTTGTGGCGGACTGCATCAGTCCCTGTTCTTTCTTATCACCAGCGGTAAAGATGTAGGCGTTTTTACTTATGCTTTACACTATTGCATTACAGCACCCTGAGCTACAACATCCCTGGAGCTCATTATCCTGATCTGTAAATAATGCTGCACTTGTCTTTTCTAGGAACCCAAGTGACACAATCAAATTATTTAGGACAGTTGTTCCCAAACTGTGGGCCATGAGACACTGATGGCCTGTAATCCCATGGCTTTAACTTGCCTTTTTTTCAGCCTGCAAACGACCTTCAGAAGCAGCTAAAATTTCCCTTCCTGATAGGTAAATTGTGTTGATGCATTGACTGTGTTAAGAGGGAGATGGTCTGCCTCATCAGAAAATGTCAGAAAAGAAATGACCTACATCACAAACAAATTAATAAACTACAAGCTAATAGATCCCACCAGATGAAGACACAAGACATTCATAATAGGACATCTCTGTCTATGTACAAGTACCTGCTTTTAAAGGTTTATTGTTACACAGATTCATAGTCTTTAACAAATACACTTTGTTCAAATATTATACCCTGGACACCTACCAATAACATTCTATGCAACCTTTTAAACATACTTCTGAACAGAAGAAGTAGTCAAACACAAACATAATTCAGTCCTTCTGTACCACTACTTCTTCATTGTTTGAAATGAACACTGACACCCTACTTCTGGGCATGAAAAGACTGAAAGAATAAGACAGTTAATGAAAGAGTTATCCACACTAACATGCCTCTTGGAACTTCTTTTCTGCACTCAACCGCCCCATCAGCACTGCTGCCCACATCATCATCACGGTGGCAGCTTCTGCAACAGGTCCCTTGTGATCATTCTGGTTTTATTTTTTTACAAGAATTTTAGGCTGTGTTCACACAGCAGTCTTATTTCGAAACAGAGGCTGTTTTGAAATAAGAAACGCCATGTTCACATGACATACTGTTGTTTCGAAACAACAGGTTCTGTTGTTTCGAAACAACTTAAACCCCATTTGGTGATGAAACAATGTTGTTTCAAAACAATCCCGTCAGAACATGTTATTTTGAAACAACAGTGACTCGTTTCAAAATAACTGTTGTCCGAACTTGCTATTTCGAGTCCTGCTTTTTCCTTAATTTGAATTAACAAACTGTTAATTCGAATTAACTCATTTTGAAATAAGGCGTTATTTCGATACAAGTTGTTTCGAAACAACTTGTATAGAAATAACCCCCTGTGTGTGAACATAGCCTTAGTGCTCTGAAAAAGTGCAGGATAAGGAAAGATGAAGGCCAGTACATGGCAGTTACATCCCCACTATAAAACGAACACAAGGCAGGCAAAAGGGGTTTAAGCTTGTCCTACACCGTCCCATCAGCATGCCTCAGCCCTTTTCCAGGGTGTTTAGTCAAGGGTTTACTGTCAGCTGTGGGAGCAAATTTTAATATGTGGAGACCTGTCCCCTAGGAATGGTGATGAGACCACCCAATCCTTCCACAAAGGCCAAACATCATCCAGATATTAGTGATATTTCTATAACCTGGATTCAAATAATTTTCAATTTCTTTCTGCTATGCCATAAACACTCATTAACGCTTTGTACTCTGCATGTCAACATGCAGCTGTCAATGGCAGAAAAATTCAAAGGCTTCTTGAGTACACAAAGAAAAAAACCAAACCACCTTTGGCTCCCACCATTTTCTATTTAAATAAATATATTAGGAGGGCTAATAACACGGACCCATTACTCTGAATACCATATAAAGACATTACCTACGTATCTAAGCCAGATAATTCTCTTCTGAGGTAGGTACATACAGTACAACAAATTAATAGATTAAAAACTAATACATATACGAGGTTATACATATACCTGTGTGCCACTTAGTGATCATGCAAATATTTTCATTTGCAGTTGCATTCTATGAATTTTGCTTTGAGTTCTGTGCTCAAACAATCTCTATAAGTACAAGCAGGCCTAAGCCACAAAGTTCAGACCCCAAAGTTTGCTGTGTTGTGGGTTCTGACTTGATCTACTAGAGAATTTGGGCTCACTGCAAAATTCAGAATTCTAAGTGAACCTCAGCTGAAGCTGCATATGGCTTGGCATTAAGAATAGGGCTGATCAAAGACATATGATCTGCAATATATTAAATGAAAACAAAGCATTGTTGTTTGAATTGTTTGTGCACGTTTTTAAAGCTAAAGAGAACAGATTTTTGGATTTTGATTTTCAAATTTTTTCAAAAACTTATGTCCTCTGCCTCATTTTTTTCTATTAGAAAAACAGAGAAGGGGAAGAGAATTCACAAAAAGTCAGTTTCTCAGATTTTCATAAATAAAGGTTTATCTGGTTTGTTTTGAATAGCATTAGTTAAAACCATGCAACACATACAGATAAAATCATATTAAAGTTTATTCAGGACTTAGCTAAGATTCATGTGGAAGGTTTGTAAACTTTGAGATGAAACCTAGCAGAGTTCTGAGTTTAGGACAAAAACAGGTAATCTCTGTGTGATTTGGGGTTAACAGAGCCACCACCATGAGAGATGCAACATGGAATCAGACTGTTGGAACCAGAGATTGAGGAAGTATTCAGGCTGATAAATATTTTAAAAAGCAAAAAGCCTGTTTATAGAAACAATCACTTTTCTTATAAGCAAAATAAACATAAGTCTTAAAAGTTATTGTTCAACCCACTGATAATTTGTTCACTAGCAGCAGTTTATAGAAAAGTGGCTGAACAGTAGATGAGCCACCAATTCTCTGGACAGTGATAAGTGTGCTTCAGCTTCCTGGGATAATTCATTTCGGACAGCATGCTGCCACAGAAAAAACCTCTTTGTGCTAGGATGTTGCATTAATACATAATATTACTGAACTCTAGATTAACATGACCTGACATGCAATAGTGTGAGGGTACAGACTTCATGACACAGCATCACAGAATGATCCAACCCGTTTCCTAGTCCAGCTCTTTTATTTGTCTGCATTTGTCTTGCTTTTAGATTTAAAAGTACTAAGTTTTTGAGCTTAAGCATAGTACAATGTGGCTCTAGTGAAAGCTTTGCCCATCTTTACTTAAGGTCAAAACTTCAGGGTTTCTATTCTGCTGCCAATGGAAAGAAATTACTCATAAGATGGAGTGTGCTAATAGAACCCCTGATGTTTTTACTACAAACTAATGAGGCTAGTTAGTCAACATCATCTTGCTGCTCTAGAATCTAATTCTTCATTTTTAAATGTTTCAGCTCATATGGTTCAAAAAGATAACCTTTACATTATGAACAGGTTGTAAAGGTATACAGTGATGCCTGCCTAATTCAGAGAGCCTGAGACTTCTCCGCTCAGATGTATTAACTGATCCTCATTCATCAATGGAGCCTGAGTGCTGAAGCCTAATTATTGTAATTTAACAATATAATTTGTCAACATTTTGCTGCTGATCAAAACAAATGATTAAATAAAGCATATGATCATGTAATGAGAATCAATATAATCTGCTGTGAGAGGCAAAACAAGTGGCTGCAGCTTGGGAGAAGCCACTAAGCTATTATCCCCCACCCCCAATTTGCATCCCAGACATTATTCCTGAAACTCAGGTCAGGAACTCAGTCTTAGGTAAACAACATACCTTGCAGTGACTTTAGGATTTCAACAAAACTGGGTAGGTTCAATTTTTGAGTCACAAAGCTATGTGAAAAATGATCAGATGCCAAACAAAAGTTTTAGCAATCCCCCCCTCCCCCCCCAACAAAGACTAGAGGATGAAAAACCAAGTGAATTGATATTGGGATAAGGGGTAAAGTCCATGCACAAAATCAAGTTTTGACTAAGCTTCACATGACAGTTTGCTACATTGTGTCTCAAAGCTTCACATCAATGAACAAGTGCACCTCATAGCTGCCTTTTGTGCACAGCCCCCCCCCAACCTTTTACGAAAGCTCAGTACAATTTTTTTCCCCCCTAAGAAAGTGCACTTGCATCCTGCTCTAATGGAAGTACCTTAAAGCAAGAAATAGTCCAAAAACAAAATCTTGGACTCAAAAGCCCCTGAGAACTGTTAAGTTCAGATCCAACCTCTGCACCTTCTCTTTAAACCACTGTACATAATTTAATAGCTTCCCTCTTAACAATGGGGAATGCTATTTCTTAAAGGAAAGTAAGAGGTAGCTTCCAATACAATTTAAGAGAAAGAAAAGCAACTGCTGGCTGAGAACAGCATAGCTCTGACTCATGTAGCCGAAAGGAGGGTTCTTTTTGGCTGGTCTGCTAGAAGTGCTCCTGAGGGATCAATGATTCTTAGCCTGAGACCTGTGTTCAGTGACACAGACGATGCACACCCACGGTGAGTCTAGTTGTTGAGGAGACAAGGCCGTCAATCTATCAAGTCTGTGGTAGCGTCCAGCCTCTGACTGGCTGGCAGGCAGATAATAGCCTGACTTGCAGCAGATGTGCACATAACAGAGTCACAAAAAGCCATGTAGCAGCACTCACACAATGCTTAGTCAGGTCTGAGCCAGGCATCAGTGGAGCAAATGTATCCTGATGTGGATGATTTTAAGCATGTTTTTCCTCAGAAAATAGGTTTTTGTTTATTAACAAAATAAATAAAAACGCACCAAAATTGGGATTTACGTTCAAAGCTGTTCACACGGGTGGAAGACTCCAAAACCTCGTCTCAGCGGATGAGTCCTGTTCTGAGAGCCAGAATCATCAGGATTTAGTCACAGGTCGGTGCTGTTCTAAAAGGAGGTCATTTAATGCAATAACCGTGGCAGCAAAATCAACCAGTTCCACAAAGTCTGATGTAATTATGTTAACGCCCATAACACCCGGTTTCTGTGTCTTTACCCAGTTCAAAATCATAGGCAAGCTCCTGAAAGAAAACAAAAGTGGGATAAATAAGTTAGCCAATATAACACTCTAATATGGAAGCCACCTTTTTTTTGAAAGAAACCTCTACATTTTGTCTATGAATAACAATATTTTCCATTGGCACACTACCTTTTATCCCCAAAGTAGTGAACAAAATATGCACTGCATCCTTAAAATGCATCCATCCATGGGGCAAAGGGTGGTAAAAACCAGGACACTGCACAGCCATTTGGGGGGAGACATTCTGGCCAACTGGCAAATCACTGCTTTTACAAGACATGCCATGGGATTTTTAGGCTATGTCTACACTAGTGAGCTCACAGCAGCACAGGTGCAGTTGTGGCCCTGAAAGACTGCTTTTATAGCCACTCTCTGCTGATGGGAGAGAGCTCTCCTAGAGACATAATAAAACCATTTCAACAAGCAGCAGTAGCTATGTCAGCAGGACAAGTTTTGCCAGCCTTAGCCTTCACAGAGCATTTAGGAGCTCAACATTTAAGGTCCTGCAAAGCTTTCTTTGTCTCTGTTTTGCCTGAATACATACCCATCGGAAGGCTTAACTCATAGCAATTAAGTCTTGTATTAAGACTTAAATCTTTGTAATTAGGGGGAAGTGAAATGGTTTGGATTAATAAGAACTGAAAAACTTAATTCATTGCTCAAAAAGAACTCCAACTAAGGTTTTCAGAAGTTTTTATGCTTCTCTAACACCACAACGATGGAGTTTCCAAAGGAGCCAGAGTAAGTATCAGTACGAGTGTCATGGTGTGCCTGTTTTACAAGTAGGTAGAGAGGCAGATTGTATGGCCCTTGGAGATAGGAATGCCAAGAATGTAACGCAGAAGTAACAACCTACCACAGAAGTCCTTTGTAAACAAAGAGGGAGAATAAGGGTGCATGAGAAGTTATTCTCACGAAAAGCCAGTCATCTCTAAGTCGGTGTTGATTGATTTTGGCTGGTTCTTCTCCATTAGTTAGAACAAAACACAAAATGATTTGGTATTCATATTTAGGGCCCACATTATTAGACTCAGACTGCAGAACTCCATGCAAAGTTGTACATCTTGATTTTAATGTACAGTACAGGCAGTACCCATTTAGCTGTGTAAAAACACCTTGTTTGTGCATGCAAGCAGTCTTCAACTTGTGAAATATGTGGACATTGTTTTTAACTGCATGTCATTTCAAGCCTTAAATATTTAAGCAGAATTTCCAAATGACTTCTCTAGGAAGTCATGCTTCAAAACTGATGACATGCAATGGCTCTGGATTTGATTTATTGTTGGAACAAATGTTAATACTGGAATTACTGTTGGAAGGCCTAAGGGAAGTAGATAATTTTAAGTAGGGATTTGCTCCATATGAAACAGGTATTCTAAAAGCTCATGGTGATATCCTGAAAACAGGTTTACTGATATTAGTGAAGCATTTTGATGGGAGAGAATAGTCATGCAATTTTTTGCACATTCTTATAATATTGCGCATTTAATATAGGAGAACCATATTGTATCCATGCAAGTTAAACTCTACTAAGTATCTTCAGTTAGTATTAAGAAGCACATTTAAATTGCATAGCTTTATTCTTTAAGAGACATGCCACTCCTGAAAGAACACGGTGGGGAAATAACATGATTAGCATTTAGTGAAGACATTACTTTCCACCTCCCCAAAGGTGGCAGCTATGTCAACAGAAGTACTTCGATCATCAAAGTGTTATCTACACCAGGAGTTCAGTTGGTTACAAGTGTGTCCCTGAGGGACATACTTATACCAATTTAAGTCTGTAGTGTAGATAAAGACAGAGCTCTTCTCCAGGTCTGGGAAATTTACATAGACCATCAAAGCAAAATACAAGATGGAACAGATTCTTTAATCTAAGTAATTAACACACAGTTCAGGGGACCATTCAAGGTGTAGTGGCCTATTAACTCCCCTTCCATCAAAAGAAGGAAAGTGGGGTCGGGGAGAAGCAGTTGGGGTTGAGGAAGTTTTTAGTGGGTTATAGATTCTTGTAAGAAGTCATACTGTAAACCTAATGTCTCTATTCAATCCATGATATTTAGTGCTGAATAAAGTTACAAATTTAAGCTCTAAGGCTTAGCCTTTGACAGTGTCGTGCAGATTTCCATTGAGGATGAGAACTGATAGGTCAGAAATAAAGTGATTGTTTTGTGAAAAGATTGTCCACAGATGATGTGGTGTTTGTCTTTTATCATTTGCCTCTGTAAATTCATTCAAGAGGCAACATACCATTCAAGTTCCATCTGTCCTACAGATGGCTATCACAACATATGGTGTACTTTATCACCTCACTAAATGACTCAGAATTTCACTAAAGGCCTTGGTAGCAACTATACAAGTGAAACCTAGCAATCATTATGCTCTCAAATGTTCCACGTTCTACTTGGCTGTGATACTCCGAATAAATTTCCCTGACCTGAAAAACTGTATAAACTTGAAAACCTCTCTCTCTCACCAACAGAAGCTGGCCTAGTAAAAGATAGTATGTCACCCACCTTGTCCCTCTAATATCCTGGAGCGAACTCCACTTTACTACACTGCATACTGTTAAAGAAAGCATTTTTGCGCCATCTAGTGTTTAATGTACAAAAAACCTAACAGCAATTTTTGAAAGAAGAAATCTCAGAATATTTGGCTCAGGATACTTGGATAATAATGCTATTTTATTATCTGACTTTAGACATCATTCTGTCAGACTAAATTCTGTGGAAAGACAACTGACTGAAATTCCATTCAAACCACAAGAACAGTATTTCTATTATGCAGCTATTTTAGATTTTGACCCTCTGTTCCTTTGAGGAGGGTTTTAAGAAATAGAATCATAGAAGTGTAGGACTGGAAGGGACATTGTTACCTAACCCAACAGTTCTCAACCTTTTCTGTGCCATGACATGCTTGGTGACCTGATAGGCCGAATGCTGCTTGGTGACACTCCAATTGCCAGGTAAAACTTAAGCAGAGAGTGGGCATCACAGACACTCCACTTAATTCAATATGCAGAATCAAGAAACCTGTCTGTGGGTGGCTGATAGCTCTCCGTAACACACTTACTGCTGTAATGATACAGTAATGTGTCGTGCCATGGTGGCTGAGAACCCCTGATCTAGCCCACACCTGACAGCTGTTTAAGCTGCTCTTAAAAAACCTTCAATTTCAGAGAGTCCATAATCTCCCCAGGCAATTTATTCTAGTGCTTAAGTAGCCTGATTGTTAGGAATTTTTTTATCCTAGTGTTCAGCCTAAAGTTTCCTTGCTGCACTTTAAGCCCATTGCTTTTTGTCCCATCCTCAGAGGTTAAGGAGAACAGTTTTTCTCCCTCCTCATTGCAACCGTCTTTCATATAGTTGAGAACTGTTATGTCCCCTATCACTCCAGACTAAACAAATCCATCTTTTCTGTCTTTCTTTATAGGTCATGCTTTCCATACCTTTAATCATTTTCAGTGTCTCTTCTGGACTTTTGCCAATGTGCCCACAACTTTCCTGAAATGTAGCACCCAAAACTGGGCACACTGTATTCCACTTGAGGCCTTATTAGCATTGAGTAGAGCAGAAGACTTATTTCTCATGTCTTGCTTACAGACACTCCTGCTAATGCATCCCAAAATGAGTTTTGCTTGCTTTACAACAGTGTTGCACTGTTAACTTATATTTAGCTTGGGATCCAGTAAGACCCCCAGAATGCCTTTCCATAATACTTCTTGCTAGGCCATCATTGCCCATTTCATAAGTGTGTAACTGATTGTTGTTTCTAAAGGTAGTACTTTGCATTTGTCCTCATTCAGTTTCATCCTATGTACTTCAGTCCCTCTCTCCAATTTGTCCCAATCATTCTGAATTTTAATCCTAGCCTCCAAAGAACTTGCAACCCCTCCAAGTTTAGTATCGTCTGCAAACTTTATGCGTACTCTCTGTATCATTATCTAAATCACTGATGAAGACATTGAACAGAACTGGACTTGGGACCCCATTCGATAAGCCTTTCCAGTTTGACTGAACTGCTGATAACTGTCCTCTGGGAATGGTTCTCCAACCAGTTATGTACCCACCTTATAGTAGCTCCACATAGGTTGTATTTCTTTAGTTAATGAGAAGATCGAGTTAGACACTATCAAAAACCTTACTAACTCAAGATAAATCACAATCACTGCTTCTCTCCTATTAACAAGGTTTGTTCCCAATCAAAGAAAATTATTAGGTAGGTTTGACATGACTTGCTCTTCACAAATCCATGCTGTTATTTACCACCTTATTACTTTGTAGGCGTTTGTAAATTGATTGCTTGATTATTTGCTCCATTATCTTTCGGGTTACTGAATTTAAGCTGATTGATATAATTCCGCCAGTTGTCCTAGTTTCTCTTTTTTTAGATTGGCACTATATTTGCCCTTTACCAGTCCTCTGGGATATCCATGGTCGTCCAAGACTTTTCAAAGATAATCATTAATGGTTCTGCTATCTCTGCAGTCAGCTGCTTCCTATTCTAAGATGTATTTCATCAGGAGCTGATGACTTGAAGAGTAAGTTCAAAACAAGGTAAGAAACTGGTAGGAAGTGGATGAATTCTCCCTTTGTTATAAACAAAGTATTAATATAGTTTATAATGGGCAGAAGTGAGCCCATAGTTTCAAGATGGCCTGCTGAGACACTGTTTACCTGACTGGTTTGGTAAAGTATTAACCCTTTCCTTTTATGAATTGTGTTTTATTGTTTCTGACTAATAAAAGAGATTGAGCATTATTTGATGTCTCGACCATACCTTGAAATAGGTGGTTTCCAACCTTTTTAAATCTGGAGACTCCTTTTTATTAAAAAAACAAACAAACAAAAAAACCCACACACACCACTTTGCAGCCCCCTAGCTGGATTTTTGAAGAAGTGGTACTGCTGCCACATGCACAATTAGGCCTTCACGGGCAGAATCTGCCCACGCTGCTGAGGAGCCAAACCACGTGGCCACAGCCATGGCCCCCCCACCCCCTGCCCTTGCCTGGGAGCAGGAGCTGCTGTGGCCATGTGCCACTACTTGGGAATGGGGCCACCATAGTTATGGCCCCTGCTAACGGGGCTGCCACAGTCATGTGCCCCTGGCTCTGGCCCTCCCCGAGTCTTCACTGCCCACCGGCCCAACTCTCCAACTCCCCTCCATCGCTTCCCCATCCCCAACCCACCTAGGGCCCATTTTCTCCCCCCCTTACCTGGCTGCCACAGCTGCACTCACCTGACCACCCCCCAGGCTACGCTCCCTGAGCATGCATCTGAGCATGCTCAGGGTAGGAGTTCTAAAATCTCTCAGCCTGGGAGAAACTCTCTGCCAACCAGAAGATTAGGTCTTCCTGGCAATCTGAGGCACCAGTGGCATCCAGCCCCAGCTCACAATCTGTCTGTGGACCCCTCGTAGTAATTCTGTGGCCTCCCAGGGGTTGGTGGACCTCACTGCCAGTTGGGAATCACTGCCCTAAATCAAACCCTAACAACATGTTCCCTATGGGTATTTACAGATAAAGGAACATTGCATGTTTCAGCCTAATTGCAGGGAGAGTGATACTAGTAGTCATCAAATATAAGTAACAACATACCTTGAAAGATCAGCTATTGGTATGTTGGTGTTAATTCAAGCACAGCTTGGGTAGTTAGTTGCTTACTCATTGTAACTACAAGATAGAAGTTTCAAACAAGGAGTTGTAGAGCCAAGACAAATCCTTACCTGTGAACGAGCGTATTTTTTAGGCCACGGACTAGGTGCCGTGCAACAGTTTTGACCCTGGGTGTGAGAATAGCTTGAGAAACATGAAAAGTTCCATGTTGAGCCCGCTCCCCAAGAGTGGTCTCTAAAAACTGTAATAGCTTGTGTACATTCGTTGTGTTTGCCCAAGGTGCTGGCATTTTATTTCCTGGCCACAGGAAAGGATATTCCTGATACAGAGGGTAGTGGTAGAAAATGAGAACCTAAGTAATGGAAAGAAAGATAGAAAATGATGCAAATTAAACCTAATCACCATGTTTTTGGAACCAAATTTTGCATTTAAGTATACCCATGCCGCCTCACTTAAATCTGAGCATGTGCGTATAATCTGGTGAGAATCTGGCCTCTTGTCTTTAAATTAGACTACTGAACATAATTTCTTAGAGCAGTGGTTCCCAACTTCTGGTCCAGGGACCCTTGGGGGGGTCTGTGGAGTTATTGCAAAGGATCTGTGAATGCATCTGGCCTCAGCTACTGCAGACCAGCAATCCATGTTAGAGAGGGCTCTAAATTCAGGGTGTCAAACCAATGGCCCACGGGGGGGGGGGCAGATCCAGCCCGCCAAGGGGGCTGATCCGTCCCACAGAGTTGTTGCCCTGGCTGTACCTGGAAGCTGTCTGCATCAGCTAACTTCAAAGACAGACTCCTGGCAAAGGAGAGCTACGTGCTCTTCTGACTTACTCACATGATCCAAGTCACAGCATAGGGCAACAAGAAAGTGCTCCAGCCAATCCCAGCTCAGCTCTGCTGTGGTCTGCCAACCAATCAGAGTCTCAGTCACAGCAGCCTAGGCCAGCTTCAGAGAGCCACCTTGCTGCCCTTCATCCCAACTGTTCACTGTCAGTCAGCATGCTAATTTGGTTGATGGCACATTGCATGAATCACAAATAAAAAAAGGAAAAGGTAGCTGGGGCCCATGCGGGAATAAGCCAATCAACAGCCAGCCAGAACTGAGCAAACCAAAGGCCAGCATTCTGAATCACTGACAGTAAGTGGGCCAGGAGGGGGAGATGCAGGAGCCAAGCCTGTCAGCCTGTGACTGAGACTGATTATTTTTTGCCTGCCACCATGAGGTAAGGGAAGTAGAAAGGGTAGGGGAAGTGGGGGCAGCTTTGGGAGCCAGTGTGGGGAAGGGGGGCCCACAGGGCAAGGGAAAGGGAAGGTGTAGGAGAGCCTGTGTGGTTGGAGAGGGGAATGGGGAGCCCATGCCACTCTGAACATGGAGGGGGAAAGGGTTGGCGAGCCCATGTGGCCACATGGCCCATGACAGGTGTCCTGCCTTCCAGTGTCACCCCACACATTTAATGAGTTTGATACCTCAGCTCTAAATGAATTGTATTTGCCTGCTGCAAGCAGCCACAGCCTGGATACGTCCCCACCCCTTGGGAGTAGGTGGGGGGCCAAGTCCTCCCACTGCCATTCTGCAGCACCCCTGACTGCAGTCAGTCACTGATAACTTTTATCAATTGGGGGGCCACAAAATTTTTGATGATATAAAGGAGCCCTCATATGCAAAAAAGTTGGGAACCACTGCACTAGAGTGTTGCCAAAAAAAAGGAGAAAAATCATTTTGATTGGCTGTTAATTCAGGACTGCACAGGATTTCACGGATCACTATAGAAAAAGGGAGAATTTACAGGATGAAACTGAAATCACATTCCAAAAGACAGCAGACACTACAGCATCGCTTTTGTCTCAGGAAAGGATGGTGGCAAGTTAGAAACTAAAATGCAGTGTAACACAAACCAAATTAACTTGCAGTCATCTACTGGGCTGGCTTATATTCTGGTGTACTTGTGCCATTTATTGGACAGCACACCAAAGCCAATCTCTGTCTGCTATAACCTGCATAGCTCCTTCCAGAAATGAGATGTAGGAATTTTATTTCTGATGTCATATGACACAGCAATTACATGAATCCTGCGAATATCTGGAAGGGCTCTCATTTGATGAGTTCAGACCAGGCGTGTAGCCAGCTTGTTTTTTGGCAAGGCCCTTGCAAGAGCAGGAGCCACAGGCAGACCTGCCCCCAGGGAGGGGGAGAGCTACCATACCCAGTCAGGCAGTGACACACACTTTGCAGCAGTGGGGCCGGGTGCCAGCCATTAGCTGTGAGCAGAGCAGAGGTGCTGGTGCCTCTGCCCCACTCATAGTTAAGACTGCCAGGACCCACAGCCACAAGCGGAGCAGAAGTGTCAGCACTGATGCCTCTGCCCTGCTCACAGCCATCAGCTGTTGGGTTGCCCCATGGCCAAAGCAGCAAAGTTTGCTCCCCTGCCAGGGGCTAAAAGGGGCCCTCAGGGCCGAGTGGGTGGGTCCAGCCCATTCATGGCTACGCCACTGGTTCAGACTCACAGTTAATTGCTACGTTTGAATTCAACATTGTAGTTCAGTCCATCAGGGATTTTCACGCCTGACTCATGCTGTTTGTCAATATATCTGGATCCAAATATCTTAGAAGTTTATAAGGAAAATGGATCTAGAGTTCTGATGCAGTTCTGTCTCTAGCAAATCTGAATACTGAATGTTTCATCCTAGTCTGTTTGTTGCAAAGTGTCACAATTTATTGAACGGTAGCTATATCAAAAACAGAACACTTTTCATTAACTGATTTAACAAGAGGCTCTTTGCCTCAAACAGGTAGAATCCTGGGAAGCAGGCTGAAGAGGACATGCTCAGAATAATTCCTCAAAGCACAACTGAACTCACATGACTTTACAAAGTTTTAGACTTAAACAGAGCACTGGGATTCTTTTGCTTCAAGACTGTGTATCAGTGACTGGAATCAAAAAACCACCAACTAAAGCTCACTCCTGTACCTACCTGAATAGAAGACAGGCCGTTGGCTCCTAGAATACAGATGAAATAAGAAACTATGCATTAGCATAGCAGTATTCTGTAGAATTAAGATTTTATTCTTTGTGTGAGCTAGTTACCGGAGGACAATATATCCTCACGAACAACAAGCCAACACATTACAAAAGGTCAGTTGTACAGAACCAGCTCTTCAGTGAAGAGTATTTCTGTTGCATGTTTGTCAATGCCAGTAGTGGGCCCTGACCCCAGATGCTACTGTAATACAGAATAAAATAATACAATAAATACTGTAATTGTGTTTGGAAACCTAGTCGGACGTTGCTTATCATTTGAATCATAACGTTTTGGGCTTAGACTGTGTAAAATGTCCTTTCCCCACCTGTTGTCTCTTCTCCCACAGATATTGCAAGGTCACATTTTCTACATGTTCCATTGTGCAAAGTTTTGATCCAAATGCTTCCCGGATCCTGTTAATCAGGTATATGTGATGCTGGTCTCCCATGGCATAGAAATGATTAAAATCCAAGAAGATAACCTCTTTTGGGTGCTGTGTGAGGAAGATGTTTATCTCCATCAGTCCATCCCAAACTTTGATGCCAAACAAGCCATGTATGAAGTAGATTTCCTGTCCCACTTCTCTCGGTTTGGAAGATACACGCAGGTCAAAGTAGCGGATTCCACCTTCCAGCTGCTCTTTGAAGGTCAAGTTTTGAGTCACTGACCATTTTTTCATTACCTTTTTCACCAAAGAAATTTTAGCCAAATGTTTGATTGCCGTCGCTTGGTCGGGTCCCACAGGAGATTTTTCATCAACCCAGTAGCTGAAGGAATCATGTGATCCTAGAGATCAAAAATAGTCATCTTAATGTTATAGCTTTGGTAAAAAATATTTCATGTGTCCTGGATGCAAAAATGATCTAGAGTGAAGACATTGGACTGGGTTTCAGTAGATTTAGGGTCAATTCTTAGCTAAGAATTAGCTTAGCTGTATTACCTTGGGCAAGCCACTTCATCTTTAAACCTCAGTTTCCCCATTCATAAAACAGGAACACCATTTCCTTTGTCTTATTTATTCACATCTGGGAGTTTTTTAGGGTTACTACTGTCTTTTAAGATGTGTTTGTACAGTTCATCACATTATACAACCTGAGATGCTACTACAATATAAGTAACAGATAGCTGTAGTAAGGGAAATCCTCTGTCCCATTTTCCTTTATATGTTCATGCTCCAGCCAGCCAGCCAGCCCCAGAACAAGCAACCTACCTTCATAATGCTTCCACTATGCTGGCAGAGGGGTTGGACCCTGTCCTAGTGCTTGATGCAGAAAGCACTAAGCACCAGAATGAGCCAAGATTCTGTATTTTATATTGTATTTACCATAGAATTATAGAAGATTAGGACTGAAAGGGACTTCAGGAGGTCATCTAGTCCAACCCTCTACTCAAAGCAGGACAAACTGCACCTAATTGTCTTAATTACATAACTCTTTACTGTTATTTAATATTACACTCCACTGTGGGGAAACACCACCTTTAGACACCAACGCTCTTGGTTAATCCATTGGACAAAGACCTCAGGCAGTGTCTGGGTGAAAAATCTTGCAATAAACTGCCAGTGAGTCTCAGCCCTAACCAGGATGTATCATTTTCAGGCATCAGATAGCTGAGGGGTTTCCATGCTCAGCTGGCATTGACAGCCAGGTACCAAGTAGTGTCAGCTGTAATGATACTGTTTTATTTTGTACTTGTGGATGCCTATCTTCCAGGAACAGGACTAAGACGAAACTCATTTCAGAGGCAATTTTTTTTTAAACTGGCAGTGATTTGGGGTCACTATTAGCCTTATAAAAATGAAGAAGGTGACAGAAGTCAAAGATGCCCTCTCTCATCATCAGTCACCTGACTATTGGAGCCGTCATCCACCTTCCCCAGCTGGTCTCCTTATAAAAGAAGGTAATGTGCCAACGATGCCGCACCTCAGCCTTATGGACACATGGTAGAATCCAGCAGGGAAAACCATGCCACTAATCACAATCATGCTCATAAATAAAGCTATGAGCTTCACTAGCCTCATAAGAAAGTACCAAAAAAGAGCCTAATAGGAAAAGAAATCAAGAAAAACCTAACGTAGAGTAGGGCTCCCTAGTAATGTGAGAGAGGCTAGGAGCCCCAGAAGCTCTCATTTGATGTAGTGTGAAACAAACAACGGCAGGAAGAAGTATCCTAATTAGGGCAATAACTCAGAGGGGAACTGGGGCCAAGAACTCAGCACTCAGAGGCAATCCTTGAGTCCCTTGTTGGGGCAGCATTAAGCAGATCTGGGGATAGAAGTAATCCACCTGTCAAGACTCTGAGTTTAGCTAGATTTCCAACACCCATCCCAGGGAACTTCAGCCTGGCCAACATATTAGGGCTGTTTGCAGACATAACCCTTACTCTGCAGTCCCATCCAGGAAGAAAAAGCTGGTGGCTCTAGCCTCTCTATTCACTGGCTCCTTCTGTTCTCCTAATGAACAGGTTGCATCTTCTCTGCTGAGGCCTGAGCTATGAGTTATTTT
The DNA here is from genome assembly GCA_007922195.1 of Podocnemis expansa. NCBI lineage: Eukaryota > Metazoa > Chordata > Testudines > Podocnemididae > Podocnemis > Podocnemis expansa. The sequence continues at coordinate 18,465,275 of ML682018.1, forward strand.
TCTGGAGGTGATAGGAATTCCTGCAGTTAGGGCAGGAAATGAAGGCACAAACTACATCCAAATAACCCCAGTCCTGCTGCCAGCCTGAACTTCACGGGATGCTACCCTGCAGTGCTAACAGCTTCAGCTCCTGTTGCCCACTTCGCTGAAATGGAGGGAGTGTATACTGACTATCAGACTACACAATGTTGCAGCATATTACAGATGCTAAAATCCCCTTGTCTCCCATCTATTCCTCGCCATCAAATCCCCCTGCCACCTCCCTGAATGCTCCTACACAATCTCCTTGTCTGATGCTGTAAAAATCTAATTAAGGTTCTAAATTTGTTTTTAAAAGATACCTCATGTGCCCTGTCTATTTATTCAATAAGCATCTCTTGGGTGTGTGCATACACTCATTTGAAGACTAATACATTTCCTGTCATGCAACATTAGAGCTGTAAATGAGATTATGATCTCAGCTGGATTACCTTATCAGAGTTTTAAAATCCACGTGGAAGCATATGCTGTTTATAAGTCAAACATCAATTTGCAAGATTCCAAAGCACTCAACAGTAATTAGCATGAGATTCCCTTTCATTGTGTAACTCCACATATACAGGATGTGCGTGTGTGTGCATGTGCGCAAAACAAACAAGGAGTCTGGTGGTACTTACAAAGACTAACAAATTTATGTAGTGTCTCTCAAAGTGGGATTGAAAGCTCATGTGATATAAAAACTAACAAATTTATTTAAGTGTCAACAGACTCTTTGTGTTCCCCTCACCAGGAAACACAGCTCTTTTGCTTTTCTATGCCAGTGCCTAGTGAAAGGTTAAATTAGCCAGGTTTCTGCTAAAGCGATGACTTTTGCCTGTGGGAAAACTGAAGGTAAATTTCACAACTAGCCCCAGCCCCTTGGCCACACCAATTGTGAAAATACTACCTCATTAACAGAAGAAATGTGTGCGGAGGCTATACTTTACTAGTGCAAATGGTAATTTTGTCTGTAGTAATCAAATACACTGTTATTGTTATCCAAATACATTGTGAGAACTTCAGGTTTTGCATTCAAAAGTGATGAGTTCCACCCCACAATCACGATATAAGCTATTTTATAGTTACACACCTGGCATCCCATTGCAAACTGTAATATTAACAGAATAAATGCAGCTAATGCAAGACAAAGGTGGATTTCCCAGAACTATGGATAAGTGATAGCATCATAATTTTGTGTTTTCCACTCCACCACTGCACATATGGCATTAGACACATGGCGATGGGAACAGGGGGTTGCCTTATTTTTCATAAAGCACAGGAACATTTAATCTAACATTTCTCAACAAGCGGTCCATAAACCAACATAAGTCTTTGTGATCTCCTTGATGCAGTATAAGAAGACTGAGATTTCCCTGACATGGTAGAGGAAGCTGGTTCCTGGTACCAAAAAGGTTGAGAAATATTTTTAAACCAATCCAGTGCAATGCGGTCCAAGCACTCACGCATATCTACCTACACAAGGGAAATCTGCTGAGGGCTGGCAAGCATGTTAACAAATTTAAAAACACACACACACACACACACACCCACCCCGAAATCACTTTTATGATTTTTCAATACATGCTTCAGGGACTAGACTCTCCAAATAGTCAACGTAGTGAACTGGAGAAGATTTGCCTACAATAAGAGAAGCTTTTCCACCTTATGTTAAAATTTCCTAGTTCTTTAACTTACTAAGATGCATTAAATATTTCAAGACTGTGGATGGAAGATCCCCAAGTACAAGTTATAAAATACATTATAATACATACCACAATCCATAGATCTCAAAGCGCTTTACTAAGCCACTAAGTATTATCATCCCATTTTACAGATGGGAACAATGAGGCACAAAGGATCAACAGACTTGCCCAAAATCATTCTGCAGACCAGATGCACAGTGGAGAACAGAACCCAGGCCACCTGAATCTCCAGGCCTGCCCTCTTCAGTGTGATGTACTGGGGAAATACACTCCCTTGAAGGCACTGTGTGTGACAATATCTTATTAGTTAATATAGGGGTCTGCAACCTGTGGCTCTGGAGCCACATGAGGTTCTTTGGCTGCCTCCTTGTGGCTCTGAGCTCTGAACCCCACCCTGCCACCAGTGGACTTTGTGGGTGTCCTACACATGGCTCCAGACTCCCTACCACCAATGGGGGACCCCAAGGGAGGCCCATTTCTGATTCCAGGCTCCCCACCACTGGCCATGGGACCCTGCAGCAAGTGGAGTGGCTCCCCCAACCTCCACCAGGAGGCTACACCTGTTATGGCTCTCAAAACACTTGGTTATTGAAGGAATTTAAAAAAAAAAAAAAGGCTCATCTTTTGTGTTTCCAACCCCTGAATTAGTATTTACATTACAATAGGACTACTTTGGTGCTGCAGCTTCAATCTGAGCCTCACTGTGGAATTCCCTTAGATGACCAGACTTAATCTGTAATCATAGGAATGCATAAAACACAATACTGGAAGAAACCACTTAATGGTCTCTCTGGCATCCTGTCTCTCCCTCATCAATGGCAGGATAATTCAGGGAAAGTTATAAAAGGCCCTTTGTCTGCCTGGACAGTCAACTGTGGAACATTAATACAGTCAGATTCCTTACTGACACCAGTTTGTTACTGTGATAGATAGCTCTTGTTATTTTATCACACCAAGCGCAATGGTAGATCCATGAACCCTTTTTCACGCCTAGTACCCTAATCCCCAAGCTAATTATGTGTTAAACCAATTGCCTTTATTATCATTCATTATTCAAGAATGTTTTTCTTTTATTTTCTTTGTCCCAGTGGTTGAGTAGCAGCTTTTTAACTTCACATCTGCAAGTATTTCTAACTTGTCAGTTCTTCACATTTTTCATGCTCCTTAGACTCATGGGGTCAAATTAAACAGTGGTGTACCTCAAGGGCATGCAGTCCCACTGCAAAAATTTGGCATTATGTCTTGGACTTCATTTTTATTTTCACTGTTTTATGTGGGTTATCAAGAAATGAACTTGAATTATTCCTTTTCCTTGTTTGAGCAGGGTGATAACGAGAGAATACTGTCTAATGATTAGAATACAGTGTCTGGAGGCAGAAATTTTGGGTCCTATTATGTTAATAACTTCCTGTGTGATCTCAATCGTGTCATTTATTTAATCTGTACTTCATCCTAACAAGGATGCTGTGAAGATTACTGTATGTGTAAAAGGCTTTGAAATCTTCCAACATAAAACAAACTTCACATGCCAAATACGTTGTCTATATATTGAAATAGATATAAAACAATCTTTTCTTTATCCCCTACTCATCTAGTTTTCCTGGCAGTAAGGTATGTTAGGCTGTGAACTGGTCTAAGTCAGGAGTAGAAATCCCTTCTCCTTGGACATTTATAATCCAATGATAAACACCAGTCAATACTGAAGGGAACAGCAGTGCATTTTCAGGGAAATGGACTGGACCAGTTGAAAATTTTTTCTCGTTTTTGACATACAAGGTGGTATTATTGAAAATTAAAGCACTTTATGGGTAAGGTTTCAGTGTGTAGCTGGCTGGGTCCACAAATAGCACTGGCCTATTAACAGCATTAAGATGTTAAGTGTGGACTCTGGTGTCACATTCCAGGATTACCTGAGCTACAGTAATGCCAACTTCTTACAGCAAGATTTCTTTCCTGCCTAAAATACATTTACCATCTATACTCAAAAAAGATTCAGCAGAAAACTTGGTAAAAAACAAAGCACCTGGAAATGCACCAATCAGGCTTCATAAGTAACAGATCTACGAGCCAGCATGGAAAAGCTATCCAAGGCCACATCTACACTGACGGTAGCAGTCACCACCATCATATCCATCTTTCCAGGTGGATTTAGGAGTCAGTTTGATCTGGCAATTGACTTAGTAAAACCACATCCTCATGTGTTAAGCAATGAAGACGCCACACTGAAGGGGAGTTATGAAGTTAATGAGAGTTACGCCAGCTACTCTGCATAGCTTGGAAAAAAAAAAAAGCAAGGAGTTTGTGGCACTTAAAGACTAACAGATTTATTTATCGCATGAGCTTTCATGGGAGAAAGTCCCACTTCATCAGATGCTTTGAAGAGGGAGAACTTACAGAATGGAATGAAAATGGGGTATGTAAGACATGGGATCAGGTCATACAGCAACAGCAAATCAGAGCATTTGTAAGGATTCAAACTCTAGGAAACAGCACACAGAGGGAGGGTGAAGTCAAATACTGCTGTTGCAGTCTGACCTGATCCCATGTCTTACACTCCCCTGCATTTATTTTCATCCAATCCTGTAGAATTCCCCCTCTTCAAAGCATCTGACGAAGTGGGATTTTCTCCCATGAAAGCTCATGCAATAAATAAATCTGTTAGTCTAAGTGCCACAAGACTGCTTGCTTTGTTTGCTTTACTAGACTAACACGGCTGCCTCTTTGGAACTTGCATAGCTTGAGTAACTTCTGTCCATTGCCACCAAATTTTGCCACCAGCACAGTTCTGGCAGAATATTCTGCTGTTTCACAAGGGCCAGCTCTGTTCTATGCTCGCCATGAAGTACACTGACTGACACAGAAGAACTTCTGACAAACCCCCAAAGCTTCAGAATACAGGTTGCTTAATCCAGATTTTCTAATCAAAAGATTAGTGTCTTAAAACATCTCAACTAATCCATGCTGAATAATGCATTTGACTTGCTTGTTACTAGGTAAAGTGGGAGGGAGGTAATACTGTCATACCAATGATTAACTACATGATCCATATGAATTATTTAAATAAGTATGTCCATTTTTGAACAGTGTTCTAATAAGTTCCTTAGTTAATTGTAATACTGCTATTAGAATAGCAGAACACAAAAGTCTAGTAGCTTACACCTCCCTAGAAATGTGTCATTTCAGTATGAGGTGTAGGGTATTTTGCTGCATTGGAGGGGGAAAAAAAAGCTTTTGAAAAGAAAGTTATCTGAGACAGAAAACTTTCTAATTTTCTTTTCTACCACACAAGATCAAATCCAGTTCACAGTTATTGGTTATCAGCTGTTTGATGGTGTGTGCCAAATGGATTTGGTGATCCTGGTCTAGTACTTAATGTACTGCTATAAGCATCATGAAAAACATTGTTACAATTGGCTAGCTGAGCTGAGCCGAACAGGACATGGAAGCCACACCACCCTCTGCTATCTCAATGAGCATAGACTGAAGTTCAGCAGAGAAGTGGCTTGCAAAAACTTAAATTGTTGTACCTGTTTGGTCAGTGAACAGAAGACTTGAATCTCTGGAGTACTTTTGGCTTTGGATTCTCCTTGAAAAAAAAAATCACGTCAGTCATCCTTGGTGAGAGTTTGTGAAGACTTCACTTGCCTCTCGAGTGTGTGAATTCTTTTCATTGCAAAAGGATAAAATGGAATATCTGGTACCTGTGTGATTAATATCTTTCCTTGTTCCCAATCTCTGGGCTGTGCTTCTGGTTGCATAGAACTCAGGGCGCTATTGCTAGGGAATATTAGGGCCAAGCCAAGCTCCTCACTTGTGTCAACAACCAGCACAGTTCACCTAGTGATTTTAAATACTTCAGCCAAGTAGTAGTAACTTTTAACTAACAACTTCATCTATACACAGATTGTCCCACAAGGGAAGTTAAGAGAGAAACTTCCGGGCAGTTACAATAGTAGGGCTGGAAAGATTGGTAGAAATGGGGGTAATGCCAGGAAACTACCAGATTTCTACACTGGATAGTAACATCCCCCCTAATATCCCCCCACCACATGGTATAATGAGCAGAAATCTATGAAGCTTGAAGGAAAAAGAAGGCAGGAAGATTCATTTGTGATAAAATTAACCCTTTTCCCTAGGAAATCATCTGATATAGTAAAAGGTTTGCTAGGCAACCATCACATGAAACACTTTGTTATTAAGTGAACTCTCAGGGAACAGTTTGGGGACAGTGGTCAGTAATTAGGTCTAAGGGGGATTAGATGGCTGCTTTACATATTATACTTTATGTAATCAGTGCTCTTTGTGCCAAAGATGCTCCTAAGCAGCCTGTGCTCTCACTGCCTCCAGAGCTTGCTTGTTACATGCTTTGCATATGTTGGTTATACATCTTTTTATTTATGTGGTCAGGAATGCTTTAGGTGCTTCAAGGCCTGGACACTGTTAAAAAGAAGCCAACATGAACACCTGCTTTGATTGGTTCAATGTGTTCGACATAGCATTTCAGGCCCATTCTCCTTGCAGTTAACACTCTCTTCGGGGGCCTGGGATGCTGGACACAAGGAAGGATTATTTGTAGAGGCACAGGAAAAGTAAAATTTACCTTCATAAGGAAATCCTATAATGTTCCAGGGTGACTTTGTCTTCACAGAAATTGCCTTGGGACACCTGAACTAAAAGAGCCATCAGGTTCTGAAACTTGCTTTTGGGATTCCTTAGCAAGTTGCACCACTTCCAGGGATTGGCCTGTGGCTCCAGTAACCCATGTTGCCAGCAAAGATTTTCACTGCTGAGCTTTCTGCTTCTGACGACTTACTGGGAGAAGTTAGGTTGTATAGCTGGGGCCCAAGTCCATCCCAGGATAATCGGCATCCAGGCAATATGTGGCTTGCATTGTTATAGAGACTAACACCCAGTTAACGACATGGGGGGATGAGGCGGGGGGGGGGGGGCCCGACTGCTTGAAAGGCGTGTGTCTGCATACGGGAGATTTTTCAGACTTGCATCTCAGCTGGTTGCTTCATCCTCTTGTGGGACCCTGTAAGAGGACACCCTCTGGTCATTTTGTCCCCAGAGTTACAGCTGCTCAGTGGAAAAGGCTGTGTATGAAGAGACATGTCAGTGGTCCAACTCTGTGTTCTGACACAGTGAGGGTCAGTAGGCTGTGATTGGTACGGCAGAGTCTGCTCTACTCGGACACATAACACAACTAAGTAGTTCCACAGTGCTTTCCGAGCTGTTCTGCCACCTTGTGGTAACCTACTAAGGAGGTAATTTACCACAGGGCCCAGGGAAAACACAGCCTCTCCTTGTTGTGATGCTCCCCAGAGAAAGAGCCCGTACATCTTGCTACTGCCTTTTAGAAGAAGAGTTGAAAAGAAAAATGGGAGAAAGCAAAAGCATTGAACTTTTTCCTCTTTTTAACAGAGGGACTTCTTACACATGGCATTTCTCTATCACTAATTCTGTATTCTCACCTCAGATTTTCAATTGGACCAAGGAACGCAGTGCTCATCACTGACAAGCTTGAGGTGGTGTAATGATCCAGAGATCTTTGCTTTCACTGACTACATTCTCAAGAATGTGCTTTTTTTTTTTTCTTTCTGTAAATTCACCCATCTTCGAAGCATCTGAGGAAGCGGGATCTTCTCCCACGAAAGCTCATGCAAAAAATAAATCTGTTAGTCTTAAAGTGCCACACAACTCCTTGTTGTTGGGTTTTTTTTGTCTCAGTTTTTCTACTCTAATTTTCAATGCCACGTGTAATCTATCTAGTGCAACACATTAATTTAGATTCACTTGGAAAATTTCTCATCAACACAGGAATTGTTATGCTGGTCAAATTAATTGTCCAGTTAGTCCAACAATCTGCCTTCAACTGCAGCCAGTATCCTCTGCTTATAAAGGTGCAAGAAACCCAACAGTAAGCAGTTATGGGATAACCTGCCTATGAGCAAGGACTCTTTTTAAGACCTATTTATCAGTTATGTTTTCATCACTGCTGAGAGATTATTTTCCTCTACTGGATTATGCATCATTGTTTGGTGAAGGTCCACGGCCTCAGGCAGGAAGCCAAGGAACAGGGATTTTAAAAGGTAGTCTTATTTCATCTATTTTAGATCTTTTTTTTCAATCTCAAGCACTTCACCTGTCACATGAGTTTAGTCTTTAACCAAACAGATGGCTAATACAACTGTCTGTGTACCGATTCAATGACACATTCCCTTCACTCAGCTGCCCATTCCATCAGGACTCCTACGGAAATCCAACTGCAGTTTCAAGCTTCTCTCTCCTTGCACGAGGCCACAGTGTGAAGGCCTCTTACTTCTTTCTTAGAGCCAAATTTTCATGTGGCAAAGAGACTCATAAATGAATACAGCGAAACACACAGAGCAGGGGACTTGCCCCATGTTACATAGACAGAACCCAAGTCACCTGTCTCTGAGTTATTGCCCTAAAAATAAGGCGATTTCCTTTTAACCATCACTTTCATTTAACTTAGCCAGTTAAGATGCAAGTGGCCCAGGCAACTTTCAGTCAACAATTACCCAGGTGTAAAATAATCCCAGCTACACCCACCCTTGGGTGGTGTGGAAATAGTTGTGCACGGCTGCTCCCATTTAAGATATGTCATACACAGCTCATTCCATGAGCAGCAAATGCAACTGTGACCTCTTTTTCATAGTTTCATGCTTTCAGAATCTGGAATTATTTGCCCATCATAGCTTCTTGGGAGCTCAATCAAATAAAATGCACTTTATTAGGACACACCCCTTCATGTTCTGTGCAACCAAAATGACTTTACGACAGGTCAGAACAGGTATTACTGCTCATTGAGGTTGCTTAACACCTCCCTCAGAGTAGGGCCCAATCATGCTCCGTTTTAATGTCTTGAAATGTGGCAACAGGTGGTCTTTTTGACGGGGACATGCCTTTTACCATCCCCATGAAAATGTGTCCAAACTGGGATAAGTTAGGAGCAATGTTCCCTCTAAGAGCCTTCAGCAGCTGAGCAACTCATGTTGTTTGCTGCGCGGGGCCCCCCACCCCCTGCATGGGCCTGATCCTGGCACACACGTCCTTCCCCACAATCCTACCCTGCCGCTGGAGCGGCATGGCCCTGCCACAGCTCCTGGGGCCAGAGAAGCACTAACGGAGCATGCTCAGACATTCTGGGCCTGCTCCGTTAGAGCTTCTCTGGGCGGGAGTTTTAATAGCGCCCTGCTCCACAGGAGCTCTGAGCAGGGCCTCTGGCTGCTGGCCCTACGCGGCCAGCAGCCTTCCCTGCATGGGGGGGGCTGTGGCGGGCTGCGCGGCCATGCGCTTGTGCAGCTTAGAGGGAACATTGGTTACGAGATGCTGAAAAAACACCACAGTTTGCACAGACTCTTTAGAGACAGATTATAAGTAAAATCTTTCACTAAACATACACCATCAGCTCACAACTCCTGTGTGTGCAGGTGGGCTGAGTACATGCTATCCTCACAGAGCAACTGAGCATGCTCCCACCAATCCAAGGCTAGTATGGAGACGAAGTCCGAGTGTCCATGCAAGGACTGCCCTAAGTGGGGCCCAAACCCTGCACCTAACAGAATGGACCTCTTTCTTGTATTCCTAGTGATCCCCTGCTGGCATCCAGGCAGCTTGGAGAAGTCATCTGATCAAAAGGCAGAGGCGAATAGAGTTGTGGGGTGGGGACTGAAGGTGTAGAGTGGCAACAACAGTCCAGTGAGACTGGACCTGGAGACTGGGGAAAGAAATTTGAGTGCCTGGCTGGACAGTGAGACTGGGACTTGGAGCCTGGAGAGTAAGGGATGCTGGAAGCTAGTGAGGGGTGGATGGAAGGGCTTGGATTGGCTGGCCAAGGAAGTTAGTATTTAAAGAATTTATTATAATGCATACTTACATAGGGGGGACTAGGTAGTGGCAAAATAAAGTTGCATAAGCAACGTTAATTTGCCTACCTTCTACCTTTTGAATGCTTGACATTGCAACACTAGTGATGTTCTTTTAATGTATCTTTGTGTGCATAATTATTTACACAGTGGCATCTATCTAAACTTATTCTAACCCTTCCTATGGTTCTGAATCATGAACTGAGATCAGAATGCGTCAGGCTCAGTGCTTGCCTCCTAATTTTAACCTGGCCTCCCAAAGTACACCTGAAACAAAGTTTGGAGGCTATAGGCCGCAGTCAAGTTTGACCAAAAATTTTGCTTGTTAGCATCTGTCTCTCTCAGCCCTTTGTACAGTGTCCTTTAGTCTCCCAAGTGCTGCATATATCTTAGTCTTTGGAACAACCCAGACCGCTGCAATGATAAGCACTGAGCCATGTTATGGTTGTTTCACATGCTTTGAACCAGAGAAGCAAGACCGTGGCTACCCTTGCAAATATGTACAAGCTGGAGCAGACTGAGACAAGACAGACTTTTCTCCTCCTATCACAAGGGTAAAGCAAAACCTACATGCTTCCTCTCTTCAAGAGGGAGTGGAGTCACAGTGAAGCCCAAAGTGTTGCATATACCAAACATTAAATATGTGACTGGGACACATCAAAGTCTTCCACGCCTCCAGCACACACACCAGCTAGAGTCATAGTGAAGCCCAAGGTGTTACAAACCCCAAACATGTGGCTGGGACACATCAAAGCCTTCTGTATTTCCGGCCCATACACTGGTTAGCAATCTAAAACCAGGTCAATAGGAAAATCCACTGTACATCTTCAAAACCAGTAACTAAAGAACTGCCTTCTCATCTCTAAACATAATGCCTGCTTCACCACTCTGCAGCACTTCATATAGTTCAATTTACTAATGAGCCATTCTGATGACCTAAAGAAATAAAAGCATAGTGGTACTAGAAGCATGTTAAAGTTACAAGACTTATTTCCTCTGAATGGAGGAGCCATATCAAGCAGAAGATGCAATCCACCTCTGAAGAAATGGTGTTACAGATGTTAAGCCTTTATCCAGATATGCAAAGATCACAAGAAGTTATACTTCTGTGAACTCCATGTAGCCAATGTTTTCCAAGGACATGCCTTCTAGCCAGTCCTCTTTCTGCTCCCCAAGTCTACAGTACAATTATGACCACTCCAAGTACTCACGTGAGAAAGGGCTTGATTTCCCTCTAATACTCCAGTGCATCTGAGACAATGTGTATTCTGCCTCTGCAGCTCCCTTCAAGGACCCCCACTATCCTAATACATGCTGCCAGAAGAAGCAGGGATCTGAGAAGAAAAGAGCAGCAATGGTGGATTCTCCAAGCTTGCCTACAGAGGACTCTCTGGAAAAGCTATTTTGGAAGAGACCTGACCATCCAAGCATGGGCCAATCAAGGCCCTTATGGCCCAGATAAAAGGAGCTGCCAGGCCTTAGCTGTGACCAGAGGTGTGAAAGGAGGGCTTCTCTCTGGTCAAAGAACAACAACTGCTGGAGTTAAGGACTGGCTAAACTTACACAGCTGTGATTTTAGAGAGGAGGACCTGAGACATCCGCCTTGAACTAGGGCTGGAGCTAGAAGGATATGGGATGAAGAGGCTCAGGGAAGCAGCAGTGAAGGCTTGAAGTGGTTGCTGTATGCAAGGCCCCTGTGTTGAACTCAGGAAGTAAACAAGTCTCTGCCCCATCCCGCAGTTAAAATGGCAAAACCTTCAAAAAGGGGAGGTTTTTGGGAGGAGTCTGAACAAATAAGGCTGAAAACCCTAGCAAGACAAAACAGGCTGTTTATACATTGGACTCTATAATAATGTGAAAGGGATTCACTTGAAGTCTGTGTCTTGTCCTCAGGGCCAAGCAATTGAAGACCCACCCAGGTCAGCCAGCAGCCTGCCAGGATGGGGCAACAGGCCTGAAAGATAGACTGGTCCTGGCCCCACTGCTTGGAGGCACTGAAGAGTCAAGTTCTCCTCAACAGCATCCCAGCCAGCTACAATTTGACTAAGAAAGCAGCTAAATAATGAACAGGAATGTAACTTTTAGGCTAAAAGCCTACAAACACTACGGAAAAAGATATTGTGACTAACAACCACAGCGAGACTGGAACTAAGTCACTAAGGTTTTTTTCATTTGTCATTTCTATGAAACCTAGATCTATCTGCTCTAACTGTCACTCTTCTGAGCCAAAGCATACTGGCTAGGTCAAAGTTAATTCTCTAGTGCCCCATCCTCTAGTCCAAGATGTATCTAAACTCAGTGAATCCCCCTAATCAAATGAACAAGAGAGTCAACTCTTTTGCTCTACACATGACCCAACACATGGCAGGCTAGATCAAAAGCTCAATAATATTGCAAGTGAACATCTGCCAGCTAGCTTGCTTTGCTGGCTCCTCAAACAATGAGGCCAGCAGCTTATCGTGATTTGAGTAAGTAGTGCGCATCATGGAACAGTGAGTTCAGAGCATCCTAATAAAAAGAATTGTGTTGGTCTGATGAAACTGGGAAGCAATGCTATATCCAGCAGCCACAGATGGAGTAGTGCACAGATACTGATAATGATCCCAGGCAGCAGCCAGGATGTCAGATCTGAGCAATGATTTTGGAGAAATTGTTTAGAAAGAGAATTCATTGGAAGTACAACCACCACAGATTACAAAATGCAAAGCAACAGTGAATGTAAAGCAAACAAATCATCAATGATTAGACATTCTCAGCTTATTCTTTAAAAAGAAGCTTTACTTATTGAGCTAGTCGAGCAAAAACGAACGAGGAGTCTGGTAGTTTTTTAGGGTATGTCTACACACACACTTAAATTTGACCTAATAAAAATCAGGTCGATTTTTAAATTCGACCTATTTACACAGCACTCTGGCCAATTCGACCTAACGCGTCCCTTAGATCGAATCCAGGAGAGAGCCCTTCAAAGTTACAAAACCTCCTGTAACTTTGAAGGGATCGTCAATTTGAATGCAGAAAATTACACCCAGAGCCCTACAGACTGGGAAAGGGTGGGTACTTCAGTGAACTAGGTTACATCTAGACCCCTACAGTCTAGGAATAGGTGACCCTGAGCCCTAAACTGGGAATTGGGTAAGGGTAGGTGCCTTCCCCAGAGCCCTATGGATTGGAAAAGGGTGGAGGTGCCTTAACAGGACTTGGGTAAAGGTGGGGTGCCCTAGCATGTGGGTAACAAGGTACCTTTACTCCACATCGTGGTCCTGAGGCGCTGTCCACTGCCGGCACACTGATCTGTGATGTGATCCCTTTCCTACACGCTGCTGTTGCCTCTCCATGACTCCTTTTAAGGTTTCTTTATTCATGATTGTTCTAAAATCCTATTTTATACAAAAAGTTCAGTAGGCTGGAAATGGCAACAAATAATAACCTTTTGCTGAAGGTTGCTGTCCATTACTGTTTTCTACTCTTCCCTTCTTGCTTCTTCCCAGTCTTCTGTATTCAGAGGCTACATGAGAGGCAATTGTGTCTGTCAACTTTTACTATCACCAAATCCATAGTGTGAATGTTGCAAGACAGACAGAAAACCCAGGAAATGTGCAGCAATGTAAGATTTCCAAGCCTACCATTAATTCTTTTGGTTCCTCTCCTACAGCTACCATAGACCATTCACAACACTGGATTGAAATGAATACGACAGTTATGACAGGCCTGATACACTGAGCAGCACAACAGGTGCACATCCTGCCTGCAACCTTTGGCAGACATCTAAGCAGTATCTTCACTGTTGTTAGTATTATTGCTTTTTCCCACTGCTAAAGGTGGTTGAAAATCAGAATTTCTATCCCCTGGGAAATTTCTCTGTTAGTTTTCATCACCCACTAGTGTGAAAAGTCAGGGGGATGCGGGGAGAGTGAATTTGTGGGATGGAAAATTTCAGAGAATTGGATTTGGAAGTGTTGAAATATTTGTTTGTAGGTTTCTGGTAAGATAACACATTCTCAGTCATGAAACAAAAATGTTTTGGTTTGGATCAGTTCACCACTGAATTGCATGTAACTGAGCTGCTATGGTGCTTTATGGAAGTTACCATTAGGGTCCCAGTTGCTTGGGACTTCATGGGTTTGCATCTTCCGGAGCACTTACCAAGGGCTTCTTAGGAAAATATCTAGCCCTTTCATGAATCTGCCACAACATACATTCCTGAGAGGTTATGGTGGCTTTAGAAGACTATTGTATGGAACTTGGCAGTGCTGCAATTGAGTGGAGTCCAAAAATGAAACACCCTGAGGAACAACCTAAATGCTTTACAGATGATGTCTGCAGGTAACAGATGTTGCTGTAAGCTTCTCAATACTCAGTGTTGCCTAGTTGGTAGCACACTGGACATGGGGAGACAGGCTTAGTTCCCAACTCTGCCATAGGCCTGCTGGGTGCTCTTGGACAAGTCACTTCCCTTCCTTGAAACTCAGCTTCTCCTTCTGTAAAATGGGGATGATACCGTGGCATCTACAGAGGAAAAGTGCTATACAAGAGCTGGATTATTAAGTACAGTGTGACTCTGGGATTGTAAAATGGGCATAAGAGACAATATTCTAATGGCAACCACTATATCTGAGTCTGCAGAATATAAAAATATTGAACTGACTTACAATTGCATTGTAAGGCTACTGCTCTACAGAACAATCCAAGTAACCTCTACTAGAAATCATTCCTATTGAATGACTATTTACTATATGCAGTAGGAATCATTTTACATTACTCATCACTGTTGCCCGTGGCTAAGCACAGCATAAGCATTAATAATGAAGTATCACCCCAGCGTGTTTTCAGTCCTACTTAGCAACATGCCAAACTAGAATTCACCTTAACAAAGCATGCTTTGATTAAATATTTGGTCTCTATTTTAAATTTTGCCAGTACCAAAAAGGTTTAGTTCCTGAATGAGCTGCTTGCTGTGGCTTTTTTTTTTTTTTTTGTCTTTTATTCATCTGTTTTACAAACAGAAGCCAGCTACTTCTCTCACTTAGATTAGAGCTGGTCAAAGTTTAAAGGAAGATGACAGATGCACTGTTGTTTACATAAGCCTGAACACACGTTGTGACAAATAGGGTTATACAGTACTATTTGTCATTCCTAGGTATTTGCACAACCACCAAACATCACTGAAAATGTTTTTGAATTCCAGGTGCCATGACTGATGCATGAATTTAGGGGAAAAAACAAAACAAAAAACTAAACTAAACAAAAAACATTTTACAAAGTAAATTATTAGATGCTCTTCTGTTTTAAATGCTTTCAGGTCATTTGGGAACAGAAATACATTACTTGTGGCTTCGGGAGCCAGGTGCACAATATGAATAGTGGAAACAAATATTGTATGAACTCACAGGTAAGCCTTATTTGGACCAAGTGTCTGGTCACTATTTATGAATGACAACCTTGAAGAAAGCCAGATTTAGCTCAGGAACTCTTCACAAAACAAGAAATGGACTAAGGTTCAGATTTCTGAAGCAGTTTAAAGGAGCTTGTCCTCTGCCAAATCTCACTGAATTTCCACAGGATCTGAGTGCCTCTTAACTAGAGCCTTGTGCTGGCCCATTCTTTTTAAAATTCCACTCCCTTATCATCCTGCAATATCCACTCCCACCCACTCCCTCATTTTTATCCCACTCCCACCCATGAAAACCTGAGAACCCACAAATCCTACAAAAAGAGATGCACTAAAAAGAAAAAATCAGTTAATATTACACACATGCGCGCACACACACACGAACACACAGAATTCAGACAATTCTTACCACTAAAAGAATAAAACAAATGTTTTTTAAGCCATGTAAAAATACTGTAACTTCTGCTCTAGACAACAAATCACTAAAATTTAAATATTAAAATATGTGTGTGAAAAAACCAAAACCAAACTAAGTTGCTTTATACTGCTGAAATAATATTAGGACAAATTGATGAGAAATTTAGTGTTCTGCTGCAAATTACTGCTGTCTAGTATCTTTGATTACCTGCATGAAGTACACTGCATCTGAATCTCACTTGCACAAACACATTTTACCTTTTCATGCTGTTACGGCAGCCAGTCCCACAGGACTCATGAGATTCCAGTCCCACTGCAAGGTTCTTCGCCCAACTCCCTAGGCTCTTTTGTAAATCCCAACTAGTATTATTCATTAATAACTAGATCTACACAACAACCAAGGAGTCCTGGGGCACTTTTGAAGACTAAAAAAATTATTTATTACATGAGCTTTCACAAGAGAAAATCCCATCTCATCAGATGCCAAAAGCTAATGCGATATGTAAATGTGTTCGTCTTTGAAAGTGCCATAGGACTCCTTGGTTGTTTTGCTGAGCTAGACTAACACGGCTGCCCTTTGGATCTTTATCTTAAATAGCCACCTTTAGCAAATTTTGCCACCTCATTGCTTGCCCTACCCAGGTCATTGACATGTCAGACTCAACTCTAATATGGAACCTTGAGAAACTTTGCCGTTAACCACTCTGCTATGGTGAAAACCAATAAGACATTTTGCTGTCTACCTCTTAACCAGTTGCTGAGACATGACAGTTTGCCTCTCACTGTTATCATAGGAAAGGGACAATGTTTTCCTTTGTTCCTATGCCGAGTATTTAGGTGCTTAACAGATAATATCAAACATGGCGGTATGAACAGGAGTACTACATGCAAATCTACCACACCACTTTCTCATAACTGTGCTTCAGATGAAGTATTTACAATGGACTTGTACTGAGGGGCTTTGGTGAACACGAATGGAAGGTGAGGCACCATGCATCTTGATTTACCATCAGAAAGTACATCTTGAGCTGTGCAGATCTAAAGGGGTAGCCATGTTAGTTTAGTTCAGCAAAACAAACAAGTCCTGTGGCACTTTTAAAGACTAACAGATTTATTCATCTGATGAGCTTTTGGTTTCTAACAAAGGGGGATTTCCTCCCATAAATAAATTTGTTAGTCTTTAAAAGCACCCCAGGACTTTTTTTTTCTTTAAAAAAAAAAAAAAAGAGAGAGGGTAAAACTTTGAAACTAAGAGGTACTTAATCGAGTTACAGGAATAAGTAATATGCTGGCTGATGAAATTCAGAAGTTGATAAAGTAATGTACACTGGAGAGAACAGTTTCATCTCTCTAGACATTTAATTTAGAACCCAGCCAACATATCCACTCAGTAAACGGACATGACATCAGTGGACACCTTGATCGAGACCTGTTCTTCATATTCAACAGTTGTCAAAAAAGCAAACTAAATATTAGTATGCCAGTATTGCAATACTGTTGCAAGTTTCAATCTTCCTGTTTTCTTTGAAGCCTCAGATATGCAACTGAGAAACTACATTAGAATCTCAGCTTCCATTTAAAAATAAAAAGGTAGAACAAGGGTCTCAAACACAAACCACCATGAGGGCCGCATGAGGACTAGTACGTTAGCCTGAGGGCTGCACCACTGAAACCTTTTTGTGCAAGGATATTGCAAATATCAGTAACAATAGTGTCATTGCAGGCCACAGGAAATAGCTGTAGGTGCCATGTCTGGCCCACGGGCCACATGTTTGAGACCCCTGAGGTAGAAGAAGAAGAAAAGAAGTTTCTAGACTCACAGTTGTGGAGCCAAGTTTCAAAACCTGTAGCTAACATATCGGAAACCAGCAGTTTAATAAAAAGAACGTTTTTTCTTTTTAAACTATCTTATAATCTATAATACAATTTTATAATTTTGGGGCCTGATTCATGATTTTTTAATGTTTGGGTTTGGCAACCCTTGATGCATACACAAGAGGACAGAGAGTAATATGGAAAACATTATGTTACTGTGTAAATAAATGGTGCAGCTTCACCTCCAATTCTGCAATCGTTGCCCACTCACAAAAATGGACATGCAGAACTGGACTAGGCTCAGAGATGGCCAACAAGAACACAGAAAAACTCAAAGGCACGATACACTTAAGGAGAAGGTGGTTAACAGGAGATACAAGATGACAAAATAAATTATGCAATGTAAATTAAAAATTTCTGTTTACCCAGTATCAGAAAACAAGAAAAAGGGGATGCTGAATGAAAGTGTGAGTTGGTACAGTAATAACTGATAAAATAAAATGCCTATTTACAAAATGCTGAACTCATAATCTTTGTTCAGCTACAAAGTGATATCAGGAAAGGCAACACTGGAAAAACTAATAGAGGAACACCTCAATCTTCCTCATCACTCCATTACTGAATGACCTGTTAATAGCCATACTCAGGCAAATGAATACAAAATTTCAGTTTCGAAGAAGAACTGCAGAATTACAATTCATATTTAGATTTCACAGAGTGAACTCATGGTTGAAGAAAGACTATGGGTTGCTCTCCCATTACAACTGGTAATTTTGCTTTCCTTACCCCCACCCACCTCCCCGCTAATTGCTGTACTCCTCTGTTTGAATCCAAACAACTGTCTGACCTGATCACATGACTTACACTGCCCTGGGTTTATTTTGCTCTCATTCTGTAAGTGCCCCATTTTGAAGCACTGGACCAAGTGGGATTTTCTCCTGTGAAAGCTCACGCGATTAATAAATCGGGTAGTCTTTAAAAGTGCCACAAGACTCCTTGTTTGCTTTGCTGAACTAGACTGACACAGCTACTCCTTTGAAAGAATATCCAGAATTGCTATAATAAATATCAGAACAACAAATAACTTTCCAAGCGATACAAACTCATGCTTCAGGGCATAAACAAACTTCTAGTTATTGGAAGGATCTGAGTAAATTTTCCCTGAGGGCAAAATAGGGTACTCCTTTGAAACAGGTGATACCAGCCACTGTCAGTGACAGGTCCTATTTGATGGAACAGCAATTTCAACCATTCCTATACATCTCTAAGTAGAAAAATACTGAAGAGCTAGTCTGCTTCATTCCTGTTTAATTAGGTATAGATGAAAATTAGATCCCAAACTGAATGTCTGTCGGTTGATCTCACAGACGATGGGCTTCTCTATTCTGGAAAGTTGTCAGACACACACACTTAAAGCCCAGAACAATGATTCATCTCCTCGAGCATCCCGGCAGCGTCCAACAGTAGCCAGCCCTGGATGCTTCTGTGAGGTCACTCCCCTCTCACAATTAACCCACTTGCGCCTGGGAGGAGGGAGTGTTTCTTGACTTCAGCTGGTGATCACACGCACACACCAGCTGGTAAAATAAATGTGGAAACTGTACCCTTAGCTAACCACAGACTTTGTCAGTCACACCCAACACTGGTTTTAAAATGAACATACCCAAACAAAGTAAGCCACCAAATGGAAACAACCCACGTCCCTCAGCCCATAGAAAGCAATTTGGGCAGACTCCCACTCTCCTAGCACTGGCTCATTGAAACCAGTAACCCCAGTGGATTTTGCACATCACCTTTGCTCTGGGGTGAGGACCCCCCCAAAAAATCATCCCTTGCACAAGTTCCAGAGGGGATGGTTGTGTTAGTAGGTGTATAAGAAAAATAATGGGGGTCCTGAATGGCACTTCAAAAACTAACAAATTTCTTCAGGCATAAGCATTCATGGGCTCCAACCTGCTCCGTCTTCTGCAGCCCACGAATGCTTATGCCTGAAAAAAATCTGTTAGTTTTTCAGGTGTCACGGGACTCTTCCTTTTATCCCTCGCACAAGGGCTGAGAGTGGGATGCTCCTGCACCCCATGACTTGGCTGGTTTCCATCATGGTTTGGTTCAACGGCTCTCAACACTTACACTATACCAGTCCCCCATCTACTCCCAGGTGCATTCATGGCCTCTCTCCTCTCAAGATGGGCACATGTCCCATTGTGCCTTCCTGTATCTTCCCTGGGACTTGAAAACAGGGGGGTGTAGTGGGAGATGTGGGGGATGCTCACTAAATTGGTACAGCACTGTTACTAGCTGACAACTGGGGGTGTTGGGAAATTCATGGGGGTGCAGGGCCTTAACTAGGCCTTCTGGTGCCTGGGGCAAGGAGCCCCAAGAGTGCCCCACCTGACCCCAATTGGTCCTGGGGCTGATCTGTCCCAGTGTGGGAACTGGATCCCGGTCTGATGTGGGGTGAGCACAGCCAGGGGCCTGGTGTGCCAGAAGAGAGCAGCCAGGCGCCCAGCCCGCACAGCTGGCATGTCCAGGGGCAGGGTGGGAGATGACGCCCCGCAGCCTGGCCCCTGGAGAAACGTGCGTTTGGCAAGGGCGCCTTCCTCTTTGGGGCCAGGTGGGGTCTCCAATTTGGCACCTGGGACTTTGCTCCCCCTAGTTATAGTCCTGGGAGGAGGGTATTAGGGAAATCCCTGGCGCCTCCCCTGCCCCACAGCTCGCCCTGAGCGGGGCCCCCAGATACCCAGGCCTGGAAAGGAGGCCATTGGAGGAAAAGGTAGCATGAACGGAATATTCTTCTGTTTGGGGGGCCCTGGAACACTTTCCCCTAAAAATAAGCTAGTCCGGGGCATGCCAGGCTCTTTTAACCTCTGTAAGTCAAAAGCCAAACCATGGGTGTTGAAATGCCTCACCTGGGATGGCCAGGTGGGCCAGCGGGAAGGCGCTGAGCGCCGGGGGCAGGGAGCCCATCCAGTCCGCCGTGCCGCCGCCGCCGCCCTCCGCCATCCTCCGGGTCCGGGTCCCGGTCCCGGTCCCAGCCCCGCCGCCTGCCGCCGCTCCGCGCCCAGCTCCGCCCAGGGCAGCCGGAGGACAGGCGGGGCGGGGCGGAGCCGGCGCCCGGCAGGCGGGAGCGGGAGGGGAGCGGCCTCAACCCGCCACGTGGGGAGTCCCCCGCCTCGCCCCTGCCACACGGCCTGGGACAGGCTTTGGGGGAGCCGCGCTCACATCAGCCAGCAGCGAGCTGCCGGGCCTACGAGCGGGCATCGCCCTAGCACCAAGTTAGTGAGCACCTCCAGTACCCCTACACCTCTCCCCGTTGTCAGCTAGTAGCAGTGTTAGACCAAATAGGTGAGCACCCCTAGTGCCCCCAACATCCCTCAGTTGTCAGCTAGTAGCAGTGTTAGACCAAATTAGTGAGCACTCCTAGTGCCCCCTACACCTCTCCCCGTTGTCAGCTAGTGAGAGTGTTATACCAAATTAGTGAGTACCCCAGTACCCCCTACACCCCCCAGTTGTCAGCTCGTAACCGTGTTATACCAAATTAGTGAGTACCCACAGTACCCCCTACACCTCTCCCAGTTGTCAGCTCGTAACAGTGTTAGACCAAATAGGTGAGCACCCCTAGTGCCCCCTACACCTCTCCCAGTTGTCAGCTAGTAACAGTGTTAGACCAAATAGGTGAGCACCCCTAGTGCCCCCTGCACCCCCCAGTTGTCAGCTAGTAAGAGTGTTATACTAAATTAGTGAGCACCCCCCAAACCTC
>ML682018.1:18486278-18524094 GCA_007922195.1 Podocnemis expansa
ACTGCCTAAGAGACAAAGGAAAAAGGGTGGCTCTGACACTGATACTTCACATGAAGGATTTCCCTGCCACCACCCCTACACGCTCCCTGAATTTCCCAGCAACCCCCACCCAGTCATCAGCTGTTAACAGTGTTATACCAATTTAGTGAGCACCGCAACACCCCCCTACAGCTTCCCCCTCCCCCACTCCCACTCCCTAATTTTAAGTCCTGGGGAGAATGCTGGTTCACATCAAATAGAAATAAGTACCTCTCAGTAAGAAATCTCCACCCCTGGTTGGAGGAAAGAGGAGCCATGAGTAGGGGCACCAGATACCAAAGCCTGGAAGGGTGGACAGGAAAGTACGAAAAGCAGGACATTGGTGGACACACAGAGCAAATGTAGAGTTAATGTAAAATTTTTACTTTTTTTAGGGGGCCCTGGAACGCTTTTCCCTAAAAATAAAGTATTCTGTGGCATTCCAGCATGCTTTTAACCCGTTTAAGTAAAAAGCCAGACAAAATTATGTATTTTAAAATTCCTGCCAGACGGAAGACATGAAGGCAGAGTCGTAACTACAGCGGGGCTGACAGCAAAGCCCAGGTGGCCCAGAGTGGCTCAATGGAGCCACTCTGTTGAAGGAGCAGCTTTTGCGGCACAGGCTCCAAGCGCTGCTAACGGGAAGGGGCGTGTTCCAATAGGAATGTGCCCCGGGCGCCAAAAACCTGTGTTACAGCTCTGCATGATGGTAAAAAGGAGGACATGTCCTCCTTTTGCCTGACATCTGGTAACCCTAGTCATGAGCAGAGGTGATCGGGAATCTTCCAGTGAAATAGCTCTTCATCAGAAAATGCTGCATTTCTCACTAGTGCTGCAGGTTTTCATGGGAATGGCAGCACTTTCAATTCATCTGTTTGAGAGGCTGTTTCTGACCTTGAGGAAGGCATTTCTGTCAGAAAGAAAGAGACAGACCCTCCCTTCCATTCCCCACAGGAATACTCACTAGCCCATGATTAGGACTTCAACCTGGCAGTTTCCCTTCTCTGGCTGATTTTTGTTTTTTTTACCCAATAGCAAGCAGAACACCCTCAAGAGGAGTCAATAGCACAGGTACACTTTCTGGTTCTTTTGCCTCACAGCCTATACCTTTTTTCTCTCAAAACTAGCTGATGAATGCCAGTAATGTACAGGCCACTCATACTTGGGGATCTTCCATCCACAATCTTTAAATGTTTACTAAGATGCATTGTCAAAGACCTAGGAAATTTTCATGCAAGATGACAAAGCTTCATTTATTATTAGGAAATCTTCTCCAGTTCACTATGATGACTATTTGGAGAGTCTAATCTCTGAAGTATGTATTGAAAAATCATAAAATAATACATACCTCAATCTGTGTGATTGGTCAGCACTCAATGGTTAGGGCACCGCCTTGTGGGAAGGAGAGGGATAGAAGCCCAGGTTCAATTTCCTAGTGCAGAGCTGGGACTTGAGCCTCAGCTTTGGTATCTAGCCTCAGCCTGGGTCTCTATGTCCTAACCACTGAACAACTGGTGATTCAGGGGTGGGTTGGTCTCTCCTTGTCTCTCATTTTTCATTAAAAACTTCAAATGGACTGTCATCCCATTGTTGAAAGGAAGAATATTTGCAATCTCAATTCCCTCCCCCCCTCCCGAATGGGGAAACTTGCCTAGCTCTACTCATGACGTGGGGGAAAAAAACACATGGTCAAGGGTGTACTTTCGCTTCCCAGTACAGCAGTTTCAAATAATAAAGCAATAAAACCTTTTCAGTAGTGAAATACATGCAAAGCCATTCAAGATACAAACTGAAGCAAGCACAATTGATCTAGCTCATGGAACAGCATCTGCTACAGTTTCGCAACACTTTTGCAAATAAACTTCTCAGGCAAGGGTGGGCATAGCCATGGTTGCCATAATGTCAATGCTTATTGAGACTGTCTGATGCAGTGGGATTTTCTCTGACAAAAGCTCATGTAATAAATAAATTTGTCAGTCTTCACAGGACTCCTTGTTTGTTTTAGAGTCACTTACAAGTACTATGTGCAAAGGCCTTTTGGTCCATCATTCTTCAAGCATCATCCCTTTATCTTCATTTCCCCTCACTGTTATAGTTATACTTCAAACATTCAACAGCAAAACTCACTCAAGTACTGGAGAAGCCCAAAAACCTAACAGCTGGAACAAATGTGCATAGCTCAACTTATTAGGCAGGAAACAGCCCATCCCTTATAAAATTCAGATGTACCATTTTCAGATATCCAACAAACATGTACATTGAATGTGCAGTAATAGGCCTGTTTGGACTATCATTTTTGTATCTTCAGGAGAAATGAAATGAATGAGACAAGACTATGCAGGTCTCACACACAACAATTTTTTAATGCAGCCAGAGCCATCAGGGCAGCCCCCCCGCCAGTCAAGAACATTGCCTTGACATTTGCACTTTCTTGATCCTTCCTCAAACCACACTCATCGGCTACCCAAATGGATGGGAGAAATGGGAAACCTGCAAGAAAAAGCACATAGCAAATATTTGATGTTATTTCTATAGTCTGGGCCTTAGTACAAAATGTTCTAATGTTACAGCACAACTGTGCAAAGTTGAATCAACTCGTGTGATGTTGATCAGAACTGTGCAGTAAGCATAAAGTTGTGTTGGGAATCGTACAACTAGCTGTTGAAACTTTACAGAACTTGTCCTCGGCTACACCGTGCTGGCTAACTCTTCACAGTGGTTTGCTACCAACATAATTTTTATGAAGAAAACAAAACTTATATGATCACAAAGAGTCTCTGCCTCCATCTCCACCCACGTTAAGTCTTTCGGACTTCAAGAAAGCCTATGTTTTTATGGGTACAATGAAACATACTTCCAGAATAACTCAGACCATGGTGCAGTAAATTAAGACGCATGCTAAATTTAAAGTCTTAGCAGTTTTCTTAGCAGCTGTTAATATAAGTCCATGTTGGAATAATGCTGCATCATAGACTGGTTAACAAAACAGTATCTGTCTTGTTAGCTGTGTTGCTTGGCTTTCTCATTTTCAAATTCAACTTAGTTCATTGAACAAGTCTCAGATATATACTTCCTGGCAGTCATTGCACAGCCATCTTCCAGAGCCTCTCTAGAGCCTGTGATGCAGCAAACTATTTCCAAACCAGGAGGCTAAATGCTGGGTTATTCCCCAATATCCAGGGGTTTAAGCAGACTACTGCTCTCCACACTAAAATTGTATATTTCTGTCAAATGAGAAGTAGCATAGCCTTGGAGAATGAACACACCCTGGAATCCACCAATTGCTGAATTCTAATGCTATTTTTTTCACAACAGCTATGTTTCTTCAGGCAAGTCATACTTCTCTGTGCCCAAGATAGAACTACATTTGCCGTGATCCCTCAGACGAGGCAAACATCTTCAGGATCTCTATCAAGCTTTCTTAAATTTCTACAATATCCTCCTGGGGAAGTGAGGAAATGGATACAGAGTCAGAAGGATACCCAGAAGTCCACTGTTACAGAACAAGTCCAACAAAGAGAACAGAACACCACTGGTCACCACAGGCTCTACCTCAGACCTCTGCAACATATCATCAAGGGCTGGCCAATCCCACACGACAAACCTCACTCTCTCAAACCTTGGGAAGTAGGCTTCTTCTCACGTACAGACAATCTCCCTGTCTTAAGCAGATACTCACCAGCAGCTACACACCATACAACAGAAACACTAAGGCAGGCATGTATTCCTGCAACAAACCCTGTTGCCAACTCTGCCTACCTATCTGCACAAAAGACATTATCATAAAACCTAAGCAAACCACGTACTCCATCAAGGGCTTACTCACCTGCTCATCCACCAATGTGATATATGCCATCATGTGCCAACAGTGCCTCTCTGCCTTATACATTGGACAAATTGGACTGTCTCTGTGCAAAAGACTAAATGGACAAATCAGCTATCAGGAATGGTAACATTCAAAACCCAATAGAGGGACACATCAGTCTCCCTGAATGTTCTGTGAAAGACATGTCAGTTACAGTGCTTCACCAGAATAGCTTAAAAATCAAAACTTTGCAGGGGAAACTGCAGAGTTAGAAATTGTGTGCAAATTTGACACCATTCGATTGGGTCTGAATAGAGATTTGAACTGGCTCACTCCTTACAAAAGGTCATCTTTCCCTCTTTTACCTTCTCACCTTCTTGTCTATTATTCCACACTGTTTGAATCCAAACAAGTTGCTTGATTTTCTGAAAAAATTCTGAACTGACCTTGTGACTTACCCTTCTCTGCATTTATACATCCCCTTTCATATTATAACCTCAATTTCATGCATCTGATGAATTGGGATTCTACCCATGAAAGCTTATGTGATAAATACATTTGTTAGTCTTTTAAAGTGCCACAGAACTTGTTTGTTTCTCTGTCCCTGTATAACTGATAAAGTGTATGTCTAGTCACCATCATGGAAGAGAGCTAAAGAAAAATACTTAGATAATGCTTCACATTCTTTCACACATTAAGACAATCCTAATGCTTGTAACTTTAGATAGCTGTCACTCTTCCTTGCAGTCTTCCATGTTGCCACTGAGGCTGCTAAAAATCCCCCCTGTAGTCAGAAGTCGGATCTCTAAGGACTACATTTTTTTTTACATTGGGGCTGGTTATGGCATCTTGGAATTCAGCCATGTGCCCATATTCTGTAGCATTTGCACCACTTGCATGTTTCTTCATCATCGCTGCCCCCCCCCCTCGTTTTTGGATCCAAGTCAAGAGATGAAGTGTCTACATTTGACAAAAGTTACCCTACGTGAGATTTAAAGTGACTACATGCAGCAGAACCAAGACAAACATGCTGTAGAACTTCTTTTTCTGAAGGGCATTGTGCAAACGGCAACAACAAAAATAGAAGTTAGATGGGTTATGTAGGAAGGTGGTGGAGTCTCCTTTCTTAGAGAGTTTTAAGTGTGGCTTGAAAAGCCCTGGCTACGATGATTTGGTTGGGGTTGGTTCAACTGGATTTGTGGATGCGGGAAGAGCCGTTGATGTGATATACCTCAACTTTAGTGAGGCTTTTGATACGGTTTCCCACAGCATTCTCATTGGCAAATTAAGGAAGTATGGGTTGGATGCATGGACTGTAAGGTGGATAGAAAACTGGCTAGATCAACGGTTTCAGCGTGTAGGAATCAATGGCTCCATGTCAAGTTGGCAACCAATAACGAGTGGTGTGCCCCAGGGGTCAGTCCTGAGGCCAGTTCTGTTCAACGTTTTCATTAATGATCTGGATGATGGGATAGATTGCACACTTAGTAAGTTTGGGGATGACACCACGCTGGGGGGAATGGTAGACACCCGGGAGGGCAGGGACAGGATTCAGGGAGACCTAGACAAATTGGAGCAGTGGGCCAATAGAAATCTCATGAGGTTCAACAAGGACAAGTGCAAAACCCTGAACTTGGGATGGAAAAACCCCATGTACTGCTACAGGCTGGGGTGTGATCAGCTAAATAGCAGCACTGGAGAAAAGGACCTGGGAGTCATGGTGGATGGCAAGCTGGATATGAGTCAGCAGTGTGTGCTTGCTGCCAAAAAGGCCAATGGCATACTGGGCTGCATCAGGAGAAGTGTTGCTAGCAGATCAAGGGAGGTGATTGTTCCCCTCTATTCGGCACTGGTGAGGCCGCATCTGGAATACTGTGTCCAGTTTTGGGCTCCCCACTACAAAAAGAACATGGACAGATTAGAGAGAGTCCAGCGGAGGGCAACAAAAATGATCAAAGGGCTGGAGCACAAGCCCTATGAAGAAAGACTGAAGGAACTAGGCCTACTTAGCCTGCAGAAGAGAAGACTGAGGGGGGATTTGATAGCAACCTTCAACTACCTGAAGGGATGCTCCAAGGAGGATGGAGCTCAACTGTTCTCAGTAGTAACGGAGGACAGAACGAGGAGCAATGGTTTCAAGTTACAGCTGGGGAGGTTCAGGCTGGATATTAGGAAAAACTTTCTTACTAGGCAAGTAGTGAAGCATTGGAATAAGCTATCTAGGGAGGTGGTGGAATTTCTGTCTTTGGAGGTGTTTAAGGCCCAGCTGGACAAAACCCTGGCTGGGATAATCTAGTAGGAGTGGTCCTGCTTTTTTGGCAGGGAGTTGAACTAGATGACCTTGTGGGGTCCCTTCCAACCGTATGATTCTATGATTTCTAACTCTGAGCATGGGTTTAGACTAGATGATCTCCTGAGTTCTCTTCAAACCTTAATCTTCTACAGTCTCTTAGGATCAGAGTCCAAAACTCCTCCTGTAAAGCCAGTTTGAAAAAGAGGCCCAATCAGGCACCAAAAATCATGGAGAAACAAGAAAGGATACTGAAGGAGAACTTTTACCTTTTGCGTTGCACACGTGTTTTGCACAACTCTTAGAAACTAGTTTTATTTAAATTTTACTGTGATTCTTACTGTTATTTGGTCTCTTAGTAAGAAATAAAGTAAGGCACAACATGCCTCCTTCCCCTTCCTGTTTGATCACTCCTTCTGGCCCATTAGTAGCAGCGTCCTACATAAAAAGAATATTTTTACATAGTACATTTTAACATCTTCAGATGTTTTGATGACAATCCTGCTATTGCAATGGCCTGGGTCTGCATTGTACTGTCAATCAGCAAGGGGAACAGCTGCATGTGACAGATCTGACCCCACACATGTTGCCCCATGAGTGTCTGAATAATGCCCAGGCAGCACAGCAGTAACAACATGGAGCATTTTAGTTCCTCTTTTGCATGGGCCCAATAACAGAACTGGAACAAGATCCATCGGTACCTGGGCATAGGGTTGGCAAAAGAGGGAGTGGTGATCAAGTCAGGGAGACTGTCAGCAGAGGGTCAGATGTAATCTCATCCCACCTGGCACTGCATGGGAATTCTACATTTGCACTGGCATGAAATTTAAAATCCACGGGGCTATCTGTGAACTTTTGCAGGCCCCCTAGGCTTTCAATTGTCATATTACAGCCTCTTGTATGCTTGCTCATACAGTACACCTGTTGCATGAGCGTACGTATGAACACATACTTTGGATTCCATCAGTATCCGTAAAACAGCCACAGCCCTGAATCAGATCTTACTCACACTGCTGTAATTCCATTCCAAGGAGTCACCCCAAAATATAGCAAATGACTGGAGACTCAGTTCTTATATTACGGCTACATTAAGGTTGTGTAGTTAAGCCTTCTTAGACCAGGAAATGTGAAGATTAAGATTGCAGTTGTCAATTTACTCTTCCCTCTTGTCCACGGACATTAAGACACAGGGTAAAATTTAAAGATATATCTACATTTCAAGCTGGGGGCTGTAATTCTCAGTTCACAGAGAAAAACTCATGCCAGTGTGCAAAAAACAGAGAGTAGCAACAGCTGTGCAAGCAGCAGGAGGGGCTAGCTTCCCAGAGTACATGTCTAGGGTCTCAGATAGATATGCAAATAGGGCAGCTATAGTGCCTTATGCTACCACAGCTACACTAATTTTAGTGTGCTAGCTCCCTCTGGCCTAGCACAGATATTTCTCCTCAAGTTGGAAATCACAACCCCAGCTGTCAGCTAGTTGGTATAACTGAGTAGAAAGTGGTGCAGTTTCCACGCCAAGGGAGAGTAAAGGAATACCAGGACAAATCAACTAATACAATAGGCCAAAGAGCAACATAGCTTCTTCAAATTATCTGACAGATGCATAGTCCGCAGCACTTCTTGCAACATACTGTCCCTTCCACTTGTGCAGGTTGCGAGATTACCCACCTATGTTCACTCAATGGCTAATTTACTGTTAAATTTACTGCACCTTTGTATTTGACTTTTAAGAATATGTCTCAGCTATGGAGACTATAGCTCTAGTAGATTATAGTAGAGCTATGTTGCTGTAGTTTTGCTGGCATTATTCATAGAACCATAGGGTTGGAAGGGACCCCACGAGGTCATCTAGTCCATCCCCCTGCCAAAAAAGCAGGACCACTCCCACTAGATTATCCCAGCCAGGGTTTTGTCCAGTTGGGCCTTAAACACCTCCAAAGACAGAAATTCCACCACCTCCCTAGATAGCTTATTCCAATGCTTCACTACTTGCCTAGTAAGAAAGTTTTTCCTAATATCCAGCCTGGACCTCCCCAGCTGTAACTTGAAACCACTGCTCCTGGTTCTGTCCTCTGCTACTACTGAGAACAGCTGAGCTCCATCCTCCTTGGAGCATCCCTTCAGGTGGTTGAAGGTTGCTATCAAATCCCCCCTCAGTCTTCTCTTCTGCAGGCTAAGTAGGCCCTAGTTCCTTCAGTCTTTCTTCATAGGGCTTGTGCTCCAGCCCTTTGATCATGTTTGTTGCCCTCCGCTGGACTCTCTCTAATTTGTCCATGTCTTTTTTGCAGTGGGGAGCCCAAAACTGGACACAGTATTCCAGATGTGGCCTCACCAGCGCAGAATAGAGGGGAATGATCACATCCCTCGATCTGCTGGCAACACTTCTGATGCAGCCCAGTATGCCATTGGCCTTTTTGGCAGCAAGCACACACTGCTGACTCATATCCAGCTTGCCATCCACCATGACTCCCAGGTCCTTTTCTCCAGTGCTGCTATTTAGCTGATCACTCCCCAGCCTGTAGCAGTACATGGAGTTTTTTCGTCCCAAGTTCAGGGTTTTGCATTTGTCCTTGTTGAACCTCATGAGATTTCTACTGGCCCACTGCTCCAATTTGTCTAGGTCTCCCTGAATCCTGTCCCTGCCCTCCAGGGTGTCTACTGTTCCCCTCAGTTTGGTGTCATCCACAAACTTACTAAGTGTGCAGTCTATGCCATCATCCAGATCATTAATGAAGATGTTGAACAGAACAGGCCCCAGGACCGACCCCTGGGGCACACCACTTGTTACTGGTTGCCAACTGGACACAGAGCCATTGATTCCTAAACACTGAAACCATTGATCTAGCCAGTTTTCTATCCATCTTACAGTCCGTGCATCCAACCCATACTTTCTTAATTTGCCAATGAGAATGCTGTGGGAAACTATATCAAAAGCCTTGCTAAAGTCAAGGTATATAACATCAATGGCTCTTCCCGCATCCACAAATCCAGTCATCTCATCATAGAAGGCGATGAGGTTGGTCAGGCATGATTTACCCTTGATGAATCCATGCTGACTGTTCCTGATTACTCTATTTTCCTCCAAGTGTTTCAGGATGGATTCTTTGAGAAGCCGCTCCTTGATTTTTCCAGGGATTGAGGTGAGGCTGACAGGTCTATAATTCCCTGGATCCTTCTTTTTCCCTTTCTTGAAGATAGGCACTATATTTGCTTTTTTTCCAGTCCTCTGGCACCTCCCCCATTCACCATGAGTTTTCAGAGGTACTGGCCAACAGTACTGCTATTTCATCAGCCAGCTCCCTCAGCACCCTCAGATGCAGTTCATCCAGCCCCATGGACTTGTGCACATTTAGCTTCTTTAAGCAGTCCCTAACCTGACCTTCTGTCACGAAGGGCCTCTCTTCTTCTCTCCAATCTACCGTACCTAGTGTAGTGGGCTGGGAGCTGACCCTGCCTGTGAAAACTGAAGTAAAAAAAGCATCGAGCACTTCGGCTTTTTCCTCATCCTCTGTCATGAGGATATCTGCCCCATTCAGTAAGGGACCTACACCATCCCTGATCCTCTTCTTGTTATTGATATACTTGTAGAACCCCTTCCTGTTATCCTTCACATCCCTTGTTAGCCGCAACTCCATTTGTCCTTTGGACTTTCTGATTTTATCCCTGCAGTCCTGAGCAATGTCTTTATATGCCTCCTTAGTCATCTGTCCTAGCTTCCACTTCCTGTAAGCTTCCTTTTTATGCTTCAGCTCAGTGCAGAGCTCTCTGTTAAGCCACTCTAGGCGCCTTCCACATTTGCTTTACTTTCTCTTTATCGGAATAGTATCTTCTTGTGCCCTTAGCAGGGTTTCTTTAAAATGAAGCCAACTCTCTTGGACATATTTCCCCTTCAGATCAGCCTCCCAAGGTTATCCTGCCCATCAGTTCCCTAAGGGAGCCAAAATCTGCTTTTCTGAAGGGTCTGCGTTTTGCTTCTTTCCTTTAATCAGCATCTTGAACTCAATCATCTCATGGTCACTGCTACCCAGGTTACCATTCACTTCTACTTCCCTGATAAATTCTTCTCTATTTGTGAGCAGCAGATCGAGAGGTACCATAGTTGGTTCCTCCAGCATTTGTACCAGGAAGTTGCCCTCAACAGTCTCCAAAAACTCCCTGGATTGCTGGTGCACTGCTGTATTATTCTCCCAGCAGATGTCAGGGTAATTGAAGTCCCCCATGAGAACCAGGGCCTGTGATCTGGAAACTTCTGCCAGTTATCCATAGAATGCCTCCTCCTTCTGATCTGGTGGTCTATAGCAGACACCCACCACGACATCCCCCTTGTTGCTCTCCCCTCTAAACTTAAGCCACAGACTTTCAACTGGCTTGTTTCCACTTTCATAATGAAGCTCTGAGCAGTCATAGAGCTCCTTTACATATAGTGCTACTCCTCCCCCTCTCCTTCCCTGCCTGTCCTTCCTGAATAGTTTATACCCATCCATTGCAGGGCTCCAGGTATTCTGTAGAGCAGACTTGGTTTACAATGACCACCAGGGTTTTTCCATTGATGTAGGTTGGAACACCAAAATGACATTCTTCCATTGTCATAGCTGTATCTACACTGAGGTCATCATCCCTACATGAGTCTAGGCCAGGTGTGGACTTCTACATGTAGAACAAGCCAATATCTCTAATTGGGTGATCAAGCACTGTCTGTAATATAATTTGTGAACTCCATAGGCCGAATCTACACTCTAATTTACGTTAACCTTGTTGCATTGATATGGGTGTGTGAAAAATCCATACCCCCTGACCAAGACAGCTTTGTCAACATAACCCCCCCAGTATAGATACAGCCAGGTGGATGGCAGAATGCTTCTGTAGACCCAGCTACTATAGATATGGGAGGTACAGTGGTGTTTGTACGCCAAAAGAAAAGCCCCTTTTGTCAGTATAGGCTGCACCTACAATACACCATGGGATCATACCATAACTACTGGGCAAGAAGGAGAAGCCACAATCAGTTGTGGGAGGCAGCATGCTGCGAGCCTGGGTGCCCTTGGAGCAACCAAGATCCCACCAGGAAGCTGTCAGCACAGCTGGAAAGATGGGGCTCTCAGGTCACCACACTGCCCTTCTTAGGTCAGTAGAAGTGCTCCTGGTGAGGCTGTGCACCACCAATCCAAGTAGTGAAGCATGAACATCAGTCACCACAGTAATTAATGCAGTGCCTGTAAGCTGACACAACATAGGTTGACTTATCATTGTAGTGTAGACAAGGCCTAAGTGCTTAAAGTTAAGCTCATATTTAAATATTTAAACAAATATTACTGTGGATTGTGTACTGATTTGCGCTAGCCATTTTGGTAGAAAGTTCAGTGAAAACCTGTAATTTTTTTTTCTGTAGCTATCACAGCTTTTCTGTTCAGCTGCTCTGTGTACAACAAAAACCAGGGTGGCCTTCTGATAGAATTTATATCCAGTTTGCCACAAATTACCAAGGTCTTACTTCTTCAATTTAGATGTACACAAAAGCTAAAAAAGGATACTTATCTCCACTGAGTTGGCTATTCTTGACATCAAGTCAGTACTCTCAAAGTGCAGCAATTCAAATCAGTATCACCAGCCACCCAGGCTTAAATCTCCATTCCTGTCTCTGAGGATTTCCCCAACTGCCTGGTAGAAAGATTAGCCTTGCTTCTTTTTACACTGAAAGACATCAGACTGGGGCTATTTCAGAGTAAGGGGACCCCCCCCCTTTTTTTAACCATTGTCCATCAAATCCAAGGGAATGGTTTGTATTCAAGTTTTTATAAATTAAAGTAAAATGCACCTCCATGTCAACATCAAGTATGAAAAATTTAAGTCAAACGTGTGAAATATTCAAAGTCTATGAGGTACTGAAGCCAGGAGTTTATCATGGAAGAAGTATTGCAACTGTACCACCATGGTTTTCTATCACACAAACATTACAGCAGGCATCCCATTACTCAATGAGATGAATAGCTTCTATTAGGTATTTCAGTCAAAGTTTTTCAAGATCTTATATGTTAGTCTTAAATCCACAACACCATGTTCATTCCAAATGTCTATATGTATTCATCTTCAGATAAGAGACCAAAAGGATTATTCAGCTGGCTTCTGCACCATTCCAGTGTTTAAAAGGGACACTGCTACCCTTGAGAAGAAAAACCAGGATTCAGCATATCCTGTGAGTATATTTGAGCTCTTCTAAGTTGTTCATTACCATTTGCACCACTGAATGCAATGAAACAATTATTTAACATTAGGAATACAAGATACTCCTTCATAATGCTTAGTCAACGCCGCTGAATTTTTTAAGAATATTGCTTCTTCAAGTACAGTAAAGCCAGTTACTGTGCTTAGTCCTGCTTGCCCATCAAAACAGAAAAATACTGTGACTATCACAGGAACATAATTATGTGTAAAAGCAACTATGACTGTCTATAATAATCTTCGTCTTTTGCACTGGTAATTTTTTTTTGCATTCGTGCTCTCCACACCTATTTATTATATTGCATTACATATACATCCTTTATTTTTATTTTCTTTCAGTCAAAACCTAATATTTGGGACTCAATTACATGACAGCATTGAGCCATTAAATACTTTATTTACACAAGATGATAATGTTTCCAGTTTTGCTTGATGCAGTGATCCGGTTGCAGGAAGGGAAAGATTCCTATTTGAAAATTCGTAAACCAACAAGACACAAAGAGGATTTTTTCTACTGGCTTAAAATCTTATTAGGGTGAATCTGCCTCAGGGAATCAACAACCAGAGAGAGACACCAGATGAAGGATTAGGCTGTTAATCGCAAATCCTGTGTCCTTTAAATCAACATAAAGATTGCCACTGACTTTCAGGGGCTTAGCATCAGTCCCTAAAGGAGTCATTTTAAATACTGTGCAACTTTTAAAAAAACCTTATTAGAGTGCAATTAAACAAGTAACTTTCCTCTGCAGAAATCGTAGGCAATTCTGTTCTTGGATCATTGCCCAATAGGCTCATTGGAGTCACAAAACTCAAGGAGTGAGTCAGTCTACACTGGTCAAGAAAAACTATTTAAGTTATACACCAATTTGATTTCTGTTTTTAATGCACCCTTTCCTGTGGTTTCTGTTCATGTGGGACTTTCTAATGTTTGCTTCTGATAAATGAAGGCTTAAATTTTACAAGAAACTTCATAAGAGATCCAGTACAATGTGCACTTTAGGATTTATTTAGCAAATTAACTTCTAAACAAAAGCTTAGAGACACTGTTGGAACAAGAGAGTTGTAGCTAAAAATGAAAGTTACTTTCTAAATCTGTATTAAGATGAACTATTTCTCTAGGAGATCATACCAAGTAGCAGCAACCAGGGCACTTATTAATCCAACTCTGGGATTTTCACCCAGTTTGCACTCTCCCACAACCTGCTTCCAAGCAGCCTGAGGAAAAAAAAACAAGTTTAAATGACTGAAAAGACAGAGAACGTGGTGCAAATAATGGATGTACTTCTAAAATGAACAAACCAAGTTCAATTTATATACAGGATAAAAAGGTGCCTTTTGGAGTCCACACTGAATGCCAATATAGAAATTTAGAGTGATGCAGAAAGTCTTCAAAAAGGATTTACACTTGGTGGGATCATCTGTATGGACACCAATACCCTGATTGCTCTGTAAACTCACGATTGTCTCATACAAAAGCCTGTCTGATCTTTCAAAACAAGTGAAAAGCTTGAGAAATATGTTGTTCTGAATGTTCTACATGACAGAAAGCTGGAAGACTACCCCACTGTTGACTTCCAGTAACATCATAAGATCAGGGAGAAAATAAGTAGAATAAACAGCAGTGTTGACATGCACAGCAATGAGATACAATGGCAGCAGCAACTCTAATGAAGGTCTGGTTGAACTCCATTAGAGTCTGAAAAGATTCCTATTGGCTTTAGCAGATGCTGGATGAGGCCCTAAATACTGATGATAGAATCATCATAGAAATATAGAACCATGGGACCTCAAGGGGTCATGAACTTGAGTCCTCTGAGGTCGAGACAGAAACAAGTAAACCTAAACTATCCCCAACAGGCATCTGTCCCATCTGTTCTTAAAAAAACCTCCAATGCTGGGGCTTTTGCAACCTCCCTTGGAAGTCTAGTCTAGTGCTAAGTTATTTCTAATAACTAATTGAAATCTCCTTGTAGATTAAGGCCATTGCTTTGTGTCCTGTCTTCAGTGGACATGGAGAACAGTTAATCACAGTCCATCTCATAACAGCACTTAACGTATCTGAAGACTTTCCAAGTCTCCCTTCAGTCTTCTTTTCTTGAGACTTAACATGCCAAAGTTTTAAAAGCTTGCCTTACAGGTCATTTTTCTAAAAATTAATCATTGTGTTGCTTTCTTCTAGACTTTCACCCATTTGTCCATATCTTCCATAAAGTGCGGCATCCGGAATTGGACACAGTGCTCCTTCTGAGGCCTCACCAATGTCAACTAGACTGGGACAATTCACTCGCATATTTTACACAGGATGCTAATGCATCCTAAAATGATATTAGCCTTTTCCACAGCTGCATCACATCATTGACTCATATTTGTAATTCACTGTAAAATGCACACTGATCCTTTACCGCAGTACAACCAGTGAGCCAGTTATTGCCAATTTTGTAACTGTGCATTTCATTTTTCCTTCCTAAATGAGTTACTTTGCATTTGTCTTCAGCTAACCAAAGATTTTTGTCTCTTTCCATTCTTCACACATTCAGTTGTTTTTTCTTTTGGAAGGAAGTAAACAAAATACATTAATGAACACCTAGTTGCATGGCTTCAAAGAACAATAATCTTAAAACTATTTGCTATTTTTTTTGGAAGGACACTACATAGGGCATGACTTTAATACATCTTACCTTATTATGATTTAATATTTACTAAATAATCAGTATAATAGCAAATTCAGACAAATAAAAATGGCGATTTGCAATATCTAAATATCCTGTCTTTGCTGCATAGGTTGCATTTTAAAACATACCTTTTTTTCTCTTCCAAAATGCACTAATTTTAAAGCCTTTTAAAAAAAATTTTATCCTAAAAGTTCCAAGATTTTGTCAAGCAGTATAATTGTATAATGTAAGTATTATAAATATGTAACCCTTCTGTCAGGGTGAGATGGCAGAACAAGGGCCAGGTTCTGTATCTAGGAGTTTCCAAATAATATACAACACCAGCTGGCTCGATCCCCCACCCAGTCTTCTGGGAAATTCTGCATTTTTCCCTGGGCACCCCAAAGGGGTAATGCTTCCCCCCTCACAAATATGAGTCTGGGTGTAGCATACAGAACTTTTAATACTAATAAAATGAATGTAAAGACGCAATAGCAAAATTGACACTGATTTGGATAATGAGTGCAGAACAAGGTTCCCACCAAAATTCCACACAGCATAACAGAGTGTATGACCTCAACAGCAAAACCAGCACTGTTCTGGAGAATCAGTGCAGAACAAGGTTCCCAACAAACCCCAGGGTATACAGGGAATGTCTCTGACACCAGCTGTCTGCCGGTGCCACTCATTGGTCACTTACTCTGTCTGCATGCACCGTCCCTTGGCTCTGCCTGCTGTCTGCTGGCTTCGCCCACTGGTCACTCCCTCTGTCCAGCTGTCTGCTGGCTCCACCCACTGTCCACCAGCACTGCCCACTGGTCACTCCTGCTGTCTAGCCGTCCGCTGGCTGCTCTCACCTTCTACTGGCGCTGCTTCCTGGTCATTCCAGCTGTCTGCTTTTCAGTGATTTCAGTTCAGAGAGAGGAAGAGTCACTTCTCTCAGTGATTTCAGCTCTTAGAGAGTCACATTCCACATGATTTCAGCTGTTAAATACTGCACACAACTTCTCTGATCAAAATAACAAAAGAAGGGCTCCACAAGAAACCTAGCCATAGATCTGTCTTTTGACAATGGGGCAGGGGGCGAAGCAGTGCCTCAGGCATAGCTCCAAACAAGCTAATGCTAACCCCCACCCACTTTCTGCTTTTCTCAGACTGAAAGCAGAGAGTTGGTCCCTCTTTCAAGTTCCTTATTGCTAATGGTGGCTTTTTCACCCTTCAACTAACCTAAACAGAGTTTGAACAATTAAAAGAGTGGCATAATACAAAATACAATATTTCATGCTTCTTTTCAGTAAAATTAGAGGTATTGACAGATTTGTGACCAAATCAACCTAAATACCATTAACCATCATGCCCTGCACCCACTATGCTGATACCTAATTGTGTTCTTTGTGCTCATGCTAATACAGAACCCATGCAGATAATATGCCCCCTTTTCAGCTAGACAGCACAAGAAGTGCTGTGGCTCTAGATCTGCCTTACAAATACTTTGCCCTTAAGTAGCACCTTCCGTTTGACAAACATAGCTGTTTACAAACACTTTTAAACAAGGCTTAATCTTGAAAAGGGAGTTCAGAGTAAGTGATGTGGTTGGCAATAAGATACTTCCTTTCTCATTGTCCTCCTGACCAGCTTGGTGACCATGAGCATCTCTCTCCTCTTGAGAGTGCTCTTTGGTGTTCTACTGAAAGGGAGGGGAGAGAAGCCACAAGTCCTTCCTTCCTGTTATCAACCACTGCTCAGTTGAGCTGTTGGTGAGACAAGCGAAAGGAAAAACATCTGCCACAAGGCTTTTTTAAAGTAACTAAGGACCGACGGAATTAACTGATAGACCAAGGGCAACAGCAATGCATGTATTCATTATGTTCTCACTTGCCCAGCCCAAGTGCTTAAATTGCGAGGGCAGTAATGGACCACCTAGACCGTTAAGAAGATACTTTAGTGTCAATGCTCATTTGCTCCTTCCCCCCCTCTGCTCTAACTGCCAACATCTCAGATGGTTTTAGTGATGTAGACAATTTTTCTAGTGATCCATTTCACATCAGCCACTGATGAGTTTGTCAGATAAGTCTGAAGTGACAATGATAACTAGAGGTAAAATTTATACATCCTAGGAGATGACCTCCTGAGCCTTTCAGTTCCCAAGTTCTCTTTTAAGATGCGGTATCAGAACAAAAAGTTGATACATAATGAGCTGAGTGACTGATCTTACTTGGTAGCCATGTCTTGAATTCTCAAATGAATAGTTGACATTTGCGGTTGCCTTCTCTCTCACTAATTTGTATTGGAGAAACATATTCTGTAGTCAAAGGAATGAGACTTTAGCTAGAACTTTTTTTTAATCTTTCTTAAAAGTGAAGGACCTATATTTATCTAGCTTTTGAAGCAAGTTTTGTACCAAATGTTTTTCACGCTCATCAATAACTTTTCAATAATTATTTCAGCTGTGGCCAACAATTTTTTTGTAAGGTTGCTCATTATTTCATTGTTATGACTGCAGTTAGCAGAGAATTAAATTTCTGGCTAAAAAGCCACCTTCTGGTGCATTACAGAAAGGACTTTACACCTACATAATTCTTTTCCAACTTTAAGTTAAATGCTAAAAAAAGAAGTTGCACAGGGTAACATGCAAAACTGAGTACAGATGGGTCTTATATTATGAAGACAGGAAGCTATGGAAAAAGACAGAATGTTAAGGCTTCAGAAAACATTGGGATTAAATGAATTAATGGGTTCTGACATCAGCATCAACTTGAAGTTATTTCATTTGATTCTTCTCAATGTCACCTGGCAAATTCTTGAAAAGCATTTGGACACACTGAATTGCATTCATTGCCTCTGGAGAGAAAAGTGTCTCCATTCACCCAGTTACAGCAGTGTTCATTTCTTCATCACTTGCCCAGGCAGTTGCATTGGGGAAAGATAGCTCAAATTGCCAGAGCTCCTGGGAGCTGAAGGCAAAGCATCCTTGGTTTAAAAAGTTTGGCCACGAAACCAGATACATGAAAGAATGGTCTAAACCAGAATCTAACCACTTTCAGGGCACTCTATTAGACTCTATGCCTCTGGGGAAGCACTTGCTCTATAAATAGCAAACTGATAATTTAAACTACAATTACTCTTCAAGTAAAGCCTCCTTTAACCAGGGAGGAGAGTGGAGCAGAAAAGTCCATGGTCCACTATGGGTATGGCTAAGCAGATTTGTGTCACACAGACACTCTCCTAGGTACCAGGTATTGCCAAAAATGTTGATACCAGTTACAAAGGTGGTATTCTTCCCTACAAGTCCCAGGGTTAACATCTTTTTGGATCATTTATTAAAACCAATATAGTGAGCACTTGTGGTCATTAAAGATTTCTCACAACTCCTTTTTCCCCCCAAGCTTGTAGCAGTGTTGTAACTAAATTCCAGTGTGGATTACTATTTGCCTTTCTATAGTTTCCCTGGAGATTAAGTGACATTTTTCTTACTTTTTTAAAATCTGGAACTGTTGTGTAAATAGTTCTGTGCACTTAATCATCCACTATATTTTACATTAGATTTAGATGCATTTCAGTGGTAGAAAAGGCGATCCCTATTCTGTGCATGTCAAGCTTGTAGAGTTGTCTGTGAAGAACAGTGCTTGCTATAAACTTCAAACATTTAACTAAAATGGAAATAAACATGCATATGTTAATAATTAAGAACACAATAATTACTTTTATGTCTGGCTATAAGGAAGCCAACCTTTGTAAACTCCATGACACTCATATCTTCTACTTCTGTTTCAGAAAGTATTGCATATCTCATCACAAAACCAGCACATTCTCAACTTTAACATGTCTGACTTTGGCTCCTTGAGAAACACATAGTTTATCAGGATGGTGTTTTCTTACATTAAT
The DNA here is from genome assembly GCA_007922195.1 of Podocnemis expansa. NCBI lineage: Eukaryota > Metazoa > Chordata > Testudines > Podocnemididae > Podocnemis > Podocnemis expansa. Next base: position 18,505,150 of record ML682018.1, read on the forward strand.
TGTACTGTGCTTGGTTGAAGTCTGAGTTCTTATGTGTCCAAAAGCTGTTTTGATATTAAAATATATTTATAAAATGCAGAGAGTTAAAGAGTTATGTATACTTTTTATCAGGATTCTTCCTACTCGTATTTAGAACTGAAGAGTGAAAAATGAAGTACCACATTCCCTTTTTTGTCTACTGAGATCAATATATTTGATGTATAAATATACTACATGAAATATTTTTACCTTTGTACAACTGTTATTCTTCAACAGCTATTGTCCCTGGAACTAGTCACTGTTTCTGTTATCATCCCCTTGGATTGTTACACATTTTAGTCCTTAGTTCCCCCATTTGAGATAGCTTGCTGCATATCCTCCTTGCTCCAGCAGCCTGGAGATACGCAGCAAGGTCTTCTTAGCCGATCATGTAAGAAGAAAACAACAGCCTCTTCTTCAGCCTTTCCCGGTGAGCCCATGTTAGATGTCAATCGTGATATTTGTGGACTACCTTCATACAATGATTGTTCTTATTCTTTAGGGTTAACATTTACTAACCTCATCAGTATTTGTACAGTAAAAAAATTAAAGTTCCAAAAAAAAAAAATCCCAAAGTGTACATGCACGTGTTACAAAGCTTGCATCTAATCAAAGTGTTACCAAGATTGTGAAGTAATTATATCTGCCATAAGCTTAAAGTGATCATTACAGGCATACTAAAAGAAAGTGCTTCAATTTTTGTTTTAAGCAGATTAGTGAAGTGACATGTGCCCTAGTCTACTCCCATTATTCCCAGCGGATCACCCAATTCCCAGCTGATTACGCAGTTCAGGATGAGCACCTGTAATCTCCAGCAGACTGCAATTAGATCTTCATCTGTCAGATAAATGGGTGAAAAAAAGTGCTTTGGTTCTGGCCTTGTCAATTTAGAAACTTGAATTTAAAAATAAGTCATTAATACTGAACTACAGCAATCTACATTTTAAAAGGCTTTTACAAAGCAACAAGATTTAATATTCTTCAGGGATGGTTCTGGAATATTCCAAGAAACATTACAAATTTTCCAGTTCATGGCAGGATGCAGAAGTTCCATCAGATTCCATCATGCAGGTGTACTTTATTGGAGGGGGTGGTGGCTTGAAAGATGGAGGTCTGTTCATACTAGAATTTAAAAATAAATAAGTCTTTGAAAACACAACATTTTAATAATGTAAAAAATAATATTAAATTATTAGGGAAAGAGGGAAAAGATTTAAGAATAAAACATAAGAAAACAGAATTTTGGCTTCATTTTGCTCTTACATGCCATACCACTTGTGTCTGTTGTCTTACCTTCATGTTCTATACTATAGCTCAAAACCATGTCCTGGCATTAAGCTGAGCTCTCTTGCTCCCAACCCTCCACCTCTGTGTACAATACATATTTTTTATGACTTGAAATACTGTGGTGAAATCCAAAACCTTAGGATAAATAAGGAAGAAAGCTGCTGCTTGCCCTGATAGCTGAAGATGTGTTAACTAAGATTTATAGCTCTTTGTGGAGATTTATAGGCCTCAGAATAAAAAATCCTGTCCCAAAATGTTAACAATCTAAGGATAAATACAGCCTTACAGCAGTTAACTCCAACTGAATAACGTGATATATGTTAAAGGGATCTAGTTTGCCGTCCTCATATTTTCTCAAATACTGAATAATGAACTAAGCTCTCTTACATGGAATGTTAAATTGAAGCATTTTTAACAGTGAATGAGATTAAGCTTCAGTTATGTATTTCATGCAACTATGTCTGTACTTGTTCATTTTTTTCCATGTACACATGCAGCTATATAAGAAGATATTTTATTTGAACTTCTTTCTGAAACTTTCGGCTGCAACTCACGCTAAAATTTCTATTTCTCCCCACTATTTTTGACAGCAATACTTACATTTCTTTTTGGTACTGACACCATTTCCTGATTCCTAAAATGATTAGGAAAGTACAAAAGAGAAGCAAGGATGCTACAACCGCTGGCCAGGAGAAATGAACATTCTCTGCATTCACCATGGTGGCTAAAAAAGGCATAAAAAAAGCAGTCATTTGAACTTCAGTTCATAAGGAGAAGCAGGAAACTTCCTCAGCCACACATCTATAAGACAACCTCAACCTCTGTAGGATTACCAGTCTTTTCAAATTTAGGTGCATCAATTTCAGTATATAAATCCTAATTTAGGCACATAATTAAGCAGATTCATTTTCATAGCTGCTGAGATGACAACTCCACTGGAAGGCAACTGAAGCAGCAAATGCTCAGAATTTACCAAAAATCAGACTCCTGATTCGAGCGGTTTCTCTTATGCACTCAAATTGAAAAAGTTAGGCCTACACTTTTCCATTGTGTTTTAAAGATACGAAGAGACCGGGAAACTGACAGAAACATGTTCCTAGGACAGGAACGTTGCTAGGGATGCTATCAGCACCAAACAAGGACACAGACCTAGTTTTCCTAAATTTGCCCCATCTATTACAACTGGTTAAAACACAATGAATAATTTTTAAGTAGAGATTGTGTCCTGAAAAGATTCTCTTTGTTGTTAAAATAGGCCTCAGAGAATCCAGTTCTTGCATGTTGTCGGTGTTTTAGTTAATTCTACAGGACTTCCAGCTCTGGTGAGCACATTCAATGAAGCTCTAGCTCTTTGACTTAATACTGAGTCTCACTATATTAACTGAAGTTTCAGAACAATTTAAGGCAGCATTAGCACAATCTGAAGCAAAAATTTGGACCTTACTGTGGTTCAAGCTATGAAAGATGGCCGTTGGAAAATCCTTTTAATTACTTGGCTAGTGTGTGAACTCCTTATTCATACTGTTGAACAAGTTGCTCACAGTACTAGTTCATTTCAGATAATTCAGTTACTCCTCTGACAGACTGCTCATATAATGTGACTGAAAAATTCACAATCTGGCCCTCCAACTGTTATCATAATTCAGTTGTAATTTTCCTTTACCCAACAGTGATGAAAAGTCTGCTCATTATGCTACCAGTAGTACTGGTAACTTAACAGAACTTTTCGTTTACAAAGTGGAGCACTGGTTTGTATGATGGTTACAAGGGTACAACATTCTGATTTTTCTGGCAGTCACACCACAGCCACAAACTCAACATTATCACATTACCACCAAAAATTAAAAGTATGATATTATAATGGGTTTGTAATCAATCCATCCACTCATTCGTGCTATCAGTTCACTAGTAAGAAAGAAGTGGTAAAACACTGGTAACACATTGATATTTCTGTGGAATTGTATAGGAGTTTCATGTTGTTAAAAACTTCAGTGTGCGACATTTCACAAATTAGCACCATATTTCAATTATAGGTGGCTACCCAGAAATAAAACACTCTTTTGCTGAAGATGGGCTGGGAAAGAAATGTGATTATCTGCAGTGTGGAAACATGAACAGTCATTAGACCTCCATACCCAGCCGTGGTTTGTTCATTGGTTTTCTATTACAAGTGCAGCTTACCTGAAGCAAGATTGCTCCCTCAGGTTCTCACATACCAGCAAACATTTGTGAAGGATAAAGTAGTGAACAAATAGCTTACCATTAACCAAATTCCCTGCAGTTGACAAAAAAGCATTTAACTTAGTAAATGAAGCTGGATCAACCATTGTGCTGGAGGACAGATTGCCTAAAAATATAGACACACAATGTAAATAATAGGTTTGATTTTACTGAACATGATGTTTAGAAGTCACTTAACCATGTATATCTAAAAAATCTCAGAGCCAAAACTCAGCTGCTTGACTCTGAGTGCTCACTTTCATTTAAAGCAACAAAGTCACTTAAGCTTTAATGTAAGATCTAAATCTGATATAAACAAGATTTTATACAAGTAGCCACGAATATAGAAAGCCCCTAGTAAACAATGACTTAAATCGCACAGAACTTCTGGGAGAGAGGTAACCGTTTCACATGCTCCACAGAGGGTGAAATTGAGTCCAAGATATATGAAGTGATTTATTTACTCATAATCACATAGTAAGTTTGGTAGCAGAACCAGTAATATATTCCAAGTACTGTGTTTCAAAAACAAAATCACTTTTCATTGCCTTGTATACAATTACATTCCTTTCTTTACATCTCAAGGAAAGACTTCAGAGGTATGTAACCCCCCATTTCCCATCCTTGCTAGTTTAGACAAGCTACACAAATTTGTGACTGGAACTGCCTTAGGATTTATTGTCATTTTTCTGTACCTGCTTCCTCAGCTCATCATACTCCAAAGCAGTGAATAAGATAATTAACCACTTGTCCACATCCATTTTAGATCTGCTCCAGAACTTACCACCTGGCAGGGTTACAGTCTCCCTGGAGAGGGTTGTATTCACATTGCTTTGTTGGGCTGCCGTAGTAGAGTTGCTTAATCCTATATAAAAACAACCCATTTTCAGAAGTTATTTTACAAGCTGTTATTAGTATATGGACTTGCATTTTGCCACTTTATGTCCTCCCTTTTCTTGGACTCTGGCAGTGAACAAAAAAGCAGGCCAGCTTGAAAAATATAGTAGTGACTGGTACCTAGATCTAATGTACTCAGATTTAAATTCCATTATATTATGTAACACTTGGTTGGCAAAATATGGCTGTTAACTTCACAAGAGTCACACAAACACCCTGTTGGAAATTAAATAATAGAACAGGTAAAAGAAAAAACAATTGCCCTAGCTTTACATGAGACTTCCATGACATGCGGCTTTTGGTTCTGACGAGTACTGAGAAGTCAAACAATTTTTTAAAGCATCTTTTTAAAAAATTCAGTTCAAATTTTGGATTGAAGTTTATTTCAGTTCTTGTTACATCTAAACATAGCAAGAGCTTAATTCCAACGGGGATGAGCATGATACAAAAGCCACAGTTACACATCTGCTGAAAAATGTTAATTGCTTCATATAACAGCTTGAACACTGTCATGTATTTATTGATATTAGCATTTTCAGTTTGTATTACAGCAGCAAATAGAGAGGACTCAGTGGGGAGCACAGTCTCATTGTACTAATCATTGTGCAAACACAGTCAACAGAGACTCCATGCCCTGAAGAGTTACAATATGAGTATACCCAAACAAATCAAGAGTGAAAGAAATGAAGTGTTATTATTAAAATGTCCCACACACTCCAGATTTAACTGGTTGGGTGAAAAAGAAAAATATACAACTTTCCTGCATTTGCTTTGTTTATCCATTGTTTAGCTAAATTTTTATCACTAGGGCTTTATCCTACTCAGGTTTCTCAAAAAGCAAAGAGTAGCAATGAGTTAATAAATGATTAATGCATTTAATATGCAATGAGTTCATGAGTCATGAATACATTTCATATGTTGTAGGTACTCACTCTGCATTCTGATTCTGCCCACAGACCTCCAATAATTTTAACATAATGCCTTCCATTATTTTTAAACATTTTTAGTTTCAGTTTTGCTATTTAAGGAAATTCCTGTCCTGACAGGCCTGGACATTCAATTTCTTCATATAGGCACTGATACATTCAGCTTAGTAAAAAATAACTTCCCTTCAGTGCCTTGCCACCAATGAGCCACAAACCTGACATGAAACCGTTGCTCACCATTAGTGATGAAAAGGAAGTTCAGCCTCGAAGACCCTTTCACTATTTTCTATCTCTACTAAGACACAACTTTGCCAATTACTACTATGTGGGATGGTGGCATCCAATGTTCCCTTTATGCTGATGATGCATTTGAGCAAGTTATGGATGAAGCTGAGCAAGTTCCCTGCCAGTTCCTCAACCCCCACTGGACCCCCTCCCCGCTGGCTCTCTGAGTACATCCATAACTTGCTGAGCTGCATCATCAGCTTAAAGGGAACATTGATTGGGAACCAGATTTTGTGCTTGGGCTCGTAAGTTGTCATGACAGTTTTGCAAGGCATATACCAGAACAGTTGTTCACTGTTGTACAGAATCCTCCCATACAGTGATGACTGGTACCTGATAACAGCCTGCAGATACATTAAGAGCTGTTATAAAAAGAATGGTGATCAGTTGTTTTCCTATGCACTGAAGTTAGAACAAGAATTGGTTAGATATTAAGAAAAACCTTCTAACTATTAGGGTGGTTAAGCTCTGGAACAGCTTTCAAGTGAAGTTATGAAATCCCCATCACTGGATGTTTTTAAGGACAGGTTGCACCAGCATCTGTCACGAATGGTGTAGATTTACTTGACTGTCTCAGCTCAGGGAACCAAATTTGATGACTTCTCAAGGTTCCTTCCAGCCCAACATTTCTATGATTATATGAACTGATCCCCTGCAGCCTGAGAAATGATTGCCCAGAAGCACAGTCACATAACTATTGTCATGTTTCTGGTGTCCTGATGATTCATTAAGGGCTTGGAAACTCATTGCAAACTGAGCACTCTCATGCAGTGGGTGTTAATGGCACCCAACACCTTGCAACAGACGCTCAGCCCATTACAAGGCCAGGCAGTTTGTGAACAAACACAGTACAGACAAATAAAAGAATGAATGACTATGTATTTTGTTCATTTATTTTAAAAATTTTGTGTTAATTGGAATAAGTTAGTGGTACTTTTATAGATTCATAGATATTAAAGCCAAAAGGTACCGTCGTTTGTGGTCATTTAGTCTGACACACTGGATAATGCAGATCAGAAAATTTTGCCCAACAATTCTTGCATCAAATCCACAAGTTTTGGTTGAGCTTGAGCAAATTGTTGAGACTGTGCTGGAAGGACTTAATGTGATGAGAATCTGCCACTTCTCTTGATAAGTTGTTTCAATGGTTAATTACCCTCACTGTTAGAAAGTGTGCTTTTTTCTAATCTGAACTTAGTACTTAAAAAGTATAGTAATAGGAAACTACCTAGGAGAGGCAGGCAGGTGACTGTTTTATGATCATACTTCACAATATACCAGTCAGTGTTTGGTTGCAGTTAGTAAAAATAATGGCATTGCGCAGCCTGAATTTTCCCAAAAGTATCAATAGAAGCTGCTGTGCTGAGCATCTGCAGGACATGAACCCTCAATATTGGCAGTGAAATCTTTCAGAGAAAGGGGCAGGGAGACTGAAACATTTTGTGTGACTTACAAGATGTGACTTACTGAGTGTCTACTTACATCAGATCAGCGGTTCGCAGCCTTTTTCTTTATGCGGACCACTACCTCATTATCAAAAGCTGTCGCGGACCACCACCCTGCACTCCCCCTCCCCCACCCCCACTCCCTGCAGACCTGCATATCTTGGCCACAAGCTCCTTACATGCCCCCGAGCCCCTTAATGTGCCCTTGTCCCCCACAGCCCTGAACTTCTTGGCCCTGAGCCCCTTACTGTGCTCCTGCTCCCCCACAGCGCTGCACTTCCTGGCCTCCAGCACCTTACTGCACCCCTGTCCACCACGGCTGTGCACGCCCTGGCTGTGAGACCCTTAAGCACCACCTTCTGTTCCCCTGCACTCATCGGCTACAAACCTTCTACCACCCTGCCCTTGGCCTCTGCGGCTCTGCACACCCCAGCTCCACCTGCTTTTGTCCTGACTGGTTCCTGCCACTGTTCCCTCTAAGCTGTGCGCGTGTGCATGCGCACACAGGTCATGAAACCTGCACACACAACAAAATAGAGTGCTAATATTGGTGCTCACAAAGAAATGTTTTTGCACACACAAAGAAATTGTTTGCGCACACAGTCTACGAGTAGTTAGAGGGAACGCTGTTTCCCGCACGGACAGGGCTATCCCTAAGGGGATGAGGAGGCCGGGGCCAATTGGCCTGGGTGTGTGGGGGTGGCCAAGAGGCTGGCACCACTCTCCCACCCCTCCCCTGAGTCGGGGGCAGAGCAGGCTGATCTGGAGGCTGGGCTCTGCTCTCTTACTCTGCCTCTTGGCTGACTCTTCCTGTCCCTAAGGTGGAACAGCCAGCCCAGGGGAGGCGCGGGATGGGCAGACTGGCCAGGAGAAGAGGCCGGTTTTGCCCCTCCCCATCCTCTGCCACTGCCAAAGGCAGCGGGGAGGGGGCAGTGGGCAGCGCAGCCATGGGGAGGGCAGTGGTTTGGGTCCCACACTGCCCTGCTCACAGCAAAGCAGTGCAGGACACAGGGAACCACAGGGCCAGGGGCGATTGCCCCCTCCAATGATGGCTTTGCCTGGAGACCACCTGCGGTGCCCTCACGGACCACCAGTTGTCCACGGACTACAGGTTGGGAATTGCTGCATCAGAGCATTTCAATGCTCCGGAGGATGTGGGCTTTTTTACCAGATGAAATCCAGGAAAGGATATCACCTGCCCAGTGCCCTCCAAACATTAATTTCAGATCTGTGGTGCACAGTGAGTTGTTCAAACTATATTTATGCAGTTAAAAAAATAAGTGCAAATTTTGCTCCAGATGAAGCCCACTTCAAGTCAAAATATCTTGCTGATAATTAACTGAATTACATGGAGAGGGGAGACACAGTAAGCTTGACTTGCTTTGAATACATCACTGCTTACACCAGTGCACCACAGTTTGACCTAAACATTCACTGTGCCCCATCCTGCCGCTGGCCCGCATAGTCCCCCGAGCTACCCCAAGCCCCTCCCTAGCCCCCGTCTTACCTTTGCCCACATGGTCCCCCAAGTCACCCCAATCTCCTCCCTAAACCCCCTCATTCTGTTCTTTGCCCCTGCGGTCCCCTAAGCCCTTCCCTAACCCCCCACCTTGCCTCCGCCCTCCCCCACTGGCCCGGGTGACCCCCTCCCCTGTGCCCTTTCTCTGCAGGGCCTGCTCACCTGTCCCCTGACACCCACCCCCCAGGGCCTTCTTACTTGGCCACTGGAGCAGAGTGGCCACGGCACAGGCTGAGGCTCCTGCTCTGAGCATGCTCAGAGCAGGCTCAGGGCAGGAGATTTAAAAACTCTCAGGCCCAGCCTGGGGCAGTTCCCTGCCAGCCGGAAGACTCTGTTCCAGCCGGGTAAAGGCTGCAACTGCTGACTGTGCATGGCTGGCAGCATTCGCTGCATGGCGGAGCAAGATGGGCTGTGCCTCTGTGCTCCTGCACAGCTTACAGGGAACACTGGTGGCATCAGAGATGAGTGAATTGTTAGGGAAAAGTTAAGTTATTGGAATATTGGGCAAAGTTGATTGAGAGGAGACTGAAGTTGGCAGGGTGCCAGACTGGGCAGAGTGCTAAGTAGCTAACCCTGCCCCAGTACAGAGTGCCGTGTGCAAAATTAGTGTTGGTTGCAGCAGCCACAGAAGGGCTATATGCACAACACGGAGACAAAGAGGGAAGATGACAGCCTTGTGATTGGCTGGGAGATTTTATTTAAGTGAGAATCTCCTGAGGAAGGACACTGTCCTCCTGAGTGGCAGCCAATGTGCCGTTTATTTGCATGGGCATCGGACCAAGAAGGAAGCCAAAAGAAATCCAGAGGACATGCTGACATCATGAACAGGAGGAAAAGAAGGCGGCACACCCATTTCATCGCTTTGGAGCCTCCACTGCAGAAGATCAACTTTCTAACCTGAGAGAAGGCCAACCATAGCTATTGCATCTGGGATGGTTGGGCAGATGGACACGTGGAGGGAGGGAAGCTGGGGTTGGTGTTTAGGATCATGTTCAATCTGTTGTGAGTTTACAATAAACAACCTGTTGTTTCTACCAAGAGAGCTAATCACTTTTTGACTGATCTCCTGGTGACAGACCCAGCAGGGTCAAGAACTTGTTTTTAGCAGAATAGAGAGCAGCTTTTTGCTAACATGACTTGTCAACCATAAATTGAAATGTGACCCAGTTTGCCCATCCCACCACTGATATCAGATACAGAAACAATTTATAGTCATTCTTGTCCTGACTTCATCTTAAACCTATGGCTTCACACAGTTTTTGAGAAATCTGTTCTTTGTTCTTGTGTACAGGTTTTCATGCCACACTAAGTATACCCAAATAAATCATGAGTGAAAGAAATGAAGTATTATTATTAAAATATCCCACACACTGCAGATTAGCAGGTTTGGTGAAAAGGAAAATATCTGATACAATTTTCCTGCATTTGCTTTGTTATTTAGCTAAAACAAATTGACAAATTAGAAAATGTCCAGTGGAGGGGAACAAAAATGGTTAGGGGTTTGGGTCACATGACTTACAAGGTGAGACTGAAGGAATTAGGCTTGCTTGGTCTGCAGAAGAGAAGACTGGGGGGGATTTCATAGTAACCTTCAACTGCTTGAAAGGGTGCTCCGAAGAGGAGTGAGCTAAGCTGTTCTCAGTAGTAACAGAGGACAGAACAAGGAGCAGTGGTTTCAAGCTGCAGCTGGGGTGATCAAGGTTGGATATTAGGAAAACTGTCTCACTAGGAGGGTGGTGAAGCATTGGAATGGGTTATCTAGGGAAGTGGTGGAATCTCCATCTTTGGAACCATTTAAGGCCCAGTTAAACAAAATCCTGACTGGGATGATTTAGTGGGAGTGGTACAGCTTTTAGCAGGCGTTTGGACTAGATGACCTCATGTGGTTCCTTCCAACCCTATGATTCATCGTTGGGGCATCTCATTCTCTGGACTCTTGCCTGTGGCCCAGCAATTCACTTTGTAGTGGTCATGGCAAGCAGCACAATGTGACACTACCTGTTTTATAACAGTGTTTGTCTAGCTGCAGCTTGCATAAATTCGAGTTAGGTTCAATAAACCTGAAGTCAGTGGGCTGGGGAAGTTTGGATTCAGATGCCAGCTGTTCACCCAGGTCATTTCAAGAGGTATGTTTTTGTGATAAGTCTCTAATCTAAGTTGGTACATTATTCTAAGAATGTTGAAATAAATATATTGGTGCAGGGGAAAGCAAAAATCACATTTCTGTCAGGAATATTGCACGTGCATCCAGTATCAGGGTTTGCATTACAAGTGCCACCACTACTCCTTGTTTATTCAGGAACATGTGTTAGAAACAGTTTTGGAGTGAGCAATCAATATTAGCTTGTTTAATCCTAATATGTTTTGTTGTGAACTATTACAAATAGAAAAACAGGCCAGAGGGAATTTCTTCTCACAGCTTGTCAAGCAAGCACTCATGCCTCTGTCTTACAGACATTACAGCTTATGAAAACTAACACTTGGAGCCTGGTTGGCTCAAGATAATGATCATGAGCTATGATATCTTTTGTTTCCAGGTCACCGATCTTTCCCTGATTAATGACAGACAACCATTGACAGCTGACGGCCTTTGAGAAATAAATTAAATTAAACGGAAACAATTTATATTTGTGCCTTTAGATTCTAATATTTATTGTGATACTTGCATGATTAAAGATTATGATCTGTGTCACTGTTACCACTGTTAGTTTCCACAGATCATAGATAAATACCAAGTGAGTTATCAGTGGAAAAGTTAAGATTTGCTAAGCAGAATTATCCTGTTTATATGCATGTATCATCTGAAGTTATGAATCATGCATGTGTCCGATGTTATGAATATTGGTTATATACTTGTATTTAAACATGTGCTCTATTCCTGGGTGACACACCCTCAGATTCACCTCAGGACTAAACAGCTATGCACTGATGTCCCATCAAGGACAGTTCACAATGGGCCATTGAAGAAACTCATCCTGTCCAGATAGCTCTTTCTGTGGATGCTTGAGATAGTGAGGAGCCAATGGCCAGGCCTTGTGAGTCAGCAAGCCACATAAGGACATGCGACTCTGGACTCCATCTTGGGCCAATAACTTTCCAGGCTCCTGCACTATGGGCTTTTTCTGGGACAATAAATTTCCATGCACATGGAAGATTACAAATTACAGTTGGAAGATTTCCATTTTGCCTCTTTCCTGCTCTAATTCCCTGGGGTCTGGATTTACAATTAAATGGAGCATCTTGAACTATGGACTGAGTGCCTGCCAATCTTTTGGAAGTTACCAGAGAGACTTGAGAAGTCAGCAGTCTTTTTCTTCCCTTCTACAAATCTGATATAAGAACTCTGCCATCTTCTGCATGTATATGATCTATTAACCATTTATAACTCTCTTTTCTTTTATTAATAAAACTTCAGTTAGCTTACTAAGGATCTGCTGGCAGGATGATATTTGGGTAAAATTGAAATACATTTTGACCTAGACTAAGTGTCTGATCCTTTAGGATTCACATATGGTGAGTTAGGTTTTCAATAACCTTTCACTGTATCAGATTGGGTTGCCTGGACTGGCACCAAGGGCTGGAAAGCCTAAAGGGGGCTCTGTTTGTTTCTGTGTTAATCAGTTTGGTGATACAGAAGTTCTTTGTTACTGGTTTGGTTAACCTAATTATGGATTAAACAACCAGTTTTGGTGGGTTGTCTACCCTGTTTCTTCCCACTGGAATTCTGAGTGTCACATTCTCAGTGTGGTTCATCCCAGGCACTTGGCAACATCTATCACGAGAAAGACTAACTCTCTTACGAAAAAAAGAATGGTTCGATGGGCAAATCATGATCGAGCTACTACTCTACCACTGAAAATGATTTCCAGGTCTCTCCATATCTGAAGCACGGTGTTGGGTAAATTTGTGTTTCTGGTGTAAGTGTTCAGTTTCCAGCACTCTTTAGCCAGAATTTTTTATGTAACAAAATCTTACAGACAAAAACATAATAAAAGAGATGTGTGACATCTACTTATGCTGTGTTGTTGCATTCTCACTGGAGGCTGCGACATTGGTGTAGCCTTGTGTGCCAATAATAGACTCAGACTGGCCTGCTGGAAAATAAACAGTTTGAAGAAGTTGCTCTAGAAAACTTTGTTGTACTTACTATTCCTTAGATTCCCCTTAACTGGGTGATGATTAATGTCTGTTTACTCTAGTATCAATAGTTTTAATTCACAAATAAGCAAGCCCAAGAACTAAATAAATCTGTCTTTACAAAAAGGAAACCCAAAGCAAGGTTTTGTAGATGTAGAAACACAAGATTAATTTAATGAAAAGGATGACTCAAATTTGTGAAAATTTCTAAGAAACATCATCTGAGCTTTTGAGAAAATCTGTACTGATTTATGGCTTCAATGGGAATATCAGTTGAAACTTGGAGGTTTTAATTGAGTTTTGGGAGTTGCTGAAACCTGAAGCCAAACATATGTGAACTAAAACTGTGGAAAAGGGCTCTTTGCAGGAATATTTATGAAACAAACCCATGTTTTAGCCAGCTCAAGAAAGAAAATGTTTTCAGGGAGCTAGTTTTGAGGACCCTCTTGTGAAATCCAGTTCCAATTCTCCATTAAACAGTTTGAAAGGAATCAAGTAAAATGCTAAATGAAGAGCTGGTTCTGCTCCAAACTGTTAGGCATTGAATCTGAGGGAGATAGCAAACAATCCTTTGAAATCTCCATTTGCCCAGCAGGCTTACTTCAGACTTTCTAAAAATGTCATTCCTTCCTGACACCTGTCTGAGACTGCAGGAATGGCAGTAAGCCATCTGAGAATGTGTGCAAGCCTGAGAAAGGTAATAGCTTCATCTCACCAACACTCAAAATGCAAGTGTCTCCGAGTGCTGCATGTGAGGGATTAAAATATAGCTAAGCATAGAACAAGCTGCAGTTGCAAGAGTTCAGTACTGCCGTCTCACAGCCTTCAAATCTATTTGTAGCCACTCTCTGTATCAATTCCCTTACACCAGCTGTCTCCTGGATTTTCATCAAGAGTGCTGTGAAATAAGAAGTTAAATCTCAGAATGTTTTTTTACTAATGAGGATTTAGAGGTCAAATCCTGTACTCTCTAACTCAGCTGCCTCCCAAAAGGCCTTTTGAAGAAGCTTATGGTGAAAATGGCGTGGAAAGAAGCGGGTGAGATATCAGAGTTGAAGAAGCAGTTTTAGGCAGAGCACTGGGTCACTCAGACACCAAATGATCCTGTACATTGTGCAAGTGTAATTGAGTCAGGTGAACCAGTTACAACACAGTTGTTCTCCATATATGTGCAATAAGACATTCTAAAGTCCTGATTATAGCTTTCTACCAATATTTCCTGAGCCACTTATAACATGTTTTGACCAGACTGGCAGACTCATTTATATCTGTAATGTAGTTAAGGTGACCAAATAACATGTGTGAAAAATCAGGACAAGAGGTAGGAGGTAATAGAAGCCTATATGAGAAAAAAACCCAAATATTCAGAACTGTCCCTGTGAAATCAGGCCATCTGGTCACCCTGGCTATGTCTACACTAGGAAAAGTTAGTTTGAATTTGTCAATTTGAACTAATAAATTCAAGTTTAGTTCAAACTAAATTCAAACATTAGTTTGAATTAACAAAGTGGACTAGTTTGACTTAACATTAAATCAAATTAGTCCACTTTGTTAATTTGAACTACCTGCCCTTAATTCAATTTTATTAAATTTGAACTAAGGGTTAATCCTAGTTTACACCATCCTTAGTTCAAACTAAGGATTGAACTAAAGGCTTAGTTTGAACTAAACGGTAGGTTTTACTAATTCAAACTAAGCGTTCATTAGTTCAGATTAAGGGATTCCTTAATTCGAACTAATGAAAGCCTAGTGCAGACAGGTACTAAGTGAGTTTGAATTAAGCTTCCTTAATTTGAATTAACTTGCAACTGTAGATATACCCCCTAAGTGTACCTGAAGCCTTATTTTTGTGGCTGTCTTCTTTACTGGCATATTGCAAGGCAAGATAGAAGGTTTTAATTTTCTGAGATACACAAGTTGGATGAGGTAATATCTTTTATTTGATTAACATCTGTTGGTCAGAGAAACAAGTTGACACATTTTATTTCACACCTCTTTCCGTGCACCCACATAATCCAACTGCAGAGTCATACCTTATTATGTATTCTTTTCCACCTTGTTACAGTGCTGTGTCTTTGGAACCTGTTCTATCTTCTTACGTCCTCAAAATACATGTTAATACTAAGTCATTCAGTTTCTTCCTCTAGTGTCATCACTCACCCCGGCTAGCAATGTCTGTCTACATGTCTAAGTATTGTTATACTAAGCTAACTTGCATAGTGATATTCTACTATTTAAGGAATGTTTTCAATATCAGAATTGAAAGTATTGGGTTTTTGCCATCACATATGTGTTTGGGTGTGTAAAGCTGCTAAAAGTACCTTTATATATTTCAGGCTACATTTCTCTTTTCAGAAAGTGGAGACAATTCCCAATAACTTCCAAAGGAGATCTGCAGCCTATTGGAGAGCTGAATTTGACCCATGAGGTGGAATTAACCAAAGGCAAAAGCTCTTGAGGCAACTAAGCAAGTCTGAGTATACAGACAGGTATGGAACAGAGAAAAGATAGACAACTAACAATCTGGATACCTTGATACCTTCTGAGAACATTTGAGTGTAATTAGCATCATTAAGGGGATAAACAAACACTCTTATCCTGGAAACAGGCCACAATGTCAAACTGAATGCACAGGCGCCATATACGACTATAAGAAATTAAATGGGAAAGAAAAACAATCCCAACATTTTAGCTTATATACTTAAGTGTCATCACAGATATGTAATGTCTACTCTTGTCTGAAGTCTCCAATGACATAAAGCAAATATCAATTGTACAGTTAACATTACACACCCTCCATACTGCTATATACAAATTATTTTCATTTGTGAACCTTGACTATGGTGTTGTTCTGAGGAAGAAAATTAAATTAGAGTAGTTTCTTGCATTGATGATTCTTCATGCTCCCTAGATTGCCATTCTTCACAGCATATGGTTTATCTTTTACATTTGAGGATTGTTCATTTTATTTGTACATGATCATATTATGTGACAATAAGTCTACATGCCTGCCTAATGCTGGATCTTACAAGCTGCTAGTGGGACACAGATAACTGGGCTTCATAATAAAAACAAGCCTTAAAAAGGCAGCATTTGGATTATTATGAAAGTACTCAGTTCTAGGAGGACTTTGCTATGCTAAATGATCGGGGCCACATGACATGCAAGAGGATCAGAACTTAGTCTGTTTTTGATTCATGCAACTGTTCTAGAGTTGTCAGGTGTACCAGGGATGTTTGTTGCAAACTAATCCCTTCAGAGTCCAAAAGGGGTTCCATGAAAAATGCAATGCCATCCACAGTCTCAAAAACAACTCTCCAACACAGCATTCTACAAACCACTTCTCTCTGACCCCACTGAGGAATACCAAAAGGAATTACACCACCTACTCAAAAAACTTCTTGAAGCAGCACAGGAACAAGTCAAGATGGACACACCCCCAGAATGCCAAGCAGGGATATTCTATCTCCTACCAAAAATCCATAAACCTGAAAAAAACTGCATGCCCCATCATCTCAGGCACTGGCACTCTTACAGCAGGCTTATCTGGCCATCTGGACTCTCCTCAGACCCCAAACTATCAACACTCCTAGCTATCTTTGACACACCACAGACTTCCTGAGAAAAATTCACTCCATTGGTGACCTTCCAGAAAACACCATCCTGGCCACTATGGATGTATGAGCTCTGTACATCAACATCCCACACAAAGACATATTACTGGGCATTAGCAAAACTATCCCAGATGATGCCATGATACACCTCATGACTGAGCTTTGTACTCATCCACAACCATTTCAGATGTGAATATAATTTATATCTTCAAGTCAGCTGCACTACCATGGGTACCTGCATAGCTCCATAATATGCCAACAGTTTTATGGCTGACTCAGAACAATGCTTCCTCATGTCTTGTGCCCAAGTACCATTCCTCTACTTATGCTACATTGATAATATCATCATCATCTGGACCCACGGACCGGATGCCCTTGAAGATTTCCACAGAGATTTCAACAATTTCCACTCCATGATCAGCTTTAGCTTGGAACCCCATCCTATGCAGGAGATCCACTTTCTGCACACTACAGTACAAACTAGTGATAGACACAAACACCACCCTGTAACATAAACCTACAGACTGCTATAGTTACCTACACACCTTGAGCTTCTATCCAGGATACAACACTCAATCATCTACAGCCAAGCCCTAAGATACAACTGCATTTGCTCCAATTGCTCACACAGAGACAGACACATTCAAGATCTCTATCAAGCATTCTTAAAACTATAGTACCCATCTATGGAAGTGAAGAAACAGACTGACAGAGTCAGATGAGTAACCAGAAGTCAACTACTGTAGAATAAGCCCAAGACAGAAAACAGAATGTTACTGGTCATCAACTACAACTCGCAAGTCAAACCTTTAGCATCTCATCAAGGACCTACGGCCTATTCTACAAGACAATCCCTCATTCTCTCAAGTGTTGGATGACAGACCTCTCCTCACTTACAGACAGCCCCCCAACCTTAAACAGATACTCACCAGCAACTACAGACCTAATAACAGAAACATTAAAGCAGACACCTATCTCTGCAACAAACTATGTTGCCAACTTTGCCCACACATCTGCACAAAAGACCCCATCATAGGACCTAATCAAGCCAACTACTCCATCAAGGACTCATTTACCTACTCATCCATCAATATGATTTATGCCATCATGTGCCAGAAATACCCTACACCTTATACACTGGACAAACAGAATAGTCTCTGCGCAGAAGAATAAATGGACACAAATCTGACATCAGAAATAACATAACTAGAAAACCAATAAAGGAACACTTTAATCTTCATGATCACTCCATCAGTAATCTGTTAATAGGTGTATTCAGGCAAATGGATAACAAATCAAAGCTTTAAGAGAGACTGAAGAATTGGAATTCATATGTAGATTCAACACCATCAGTTTGGGCTAAATAGAGACTATAGTTCTTTTCCCCCATTACAACAGATGATCTGATCTCACCTCCTTCTGTACACCATTTTCCACTGACTGAAACAGTTGCTTAGATTCAATTTGCTATAACAGTCTGACCTGAACCTATGATTTACACTTCCCTCATTTATTGTCCTTCTGTTTAGTATATTCCCCATCTTCAGTGTCTGATGAAGTGGGATTTTCACCCATGAAAGCTCATGCGATAAAAATAATTGATAGCCTTTAAACATGCCACATGACTCCTTGTTTATTTTGCCATTATACTTTTAACTAGAGCTAGGTAAATAACAGATATTTTTGGTTCACTGGGAATTCCAGAAAGCGGGAAGTGGGGAAGAATTAAATAATTTTTTTCCAATTGAAATGAAATATTTTGTTTTGATTTTTTACATTTTTTTTTAAAAAAAGTAAAATTCAAGGAAATTTTAAAATAAAAAGTAATTTCAAACAAAAAACAAAATGCTTCATTTTGAAAGTATAACAAAATAATTTTTCTTTTTTTCTTTTCACTTAAACCATTTGGTTATATTAACATAAATCTATTAAATGATTTGGTGTAAGTAAATCTGCATTTTTTTAACGCAAAACCAATTGTCATGAAAAATTTTATCCAGCTCTACTTCTGGCAGAATCATATTTCACCATGGAAACTCCAATCTCAGAAAGACCTACTAAGACTGCCATAGAGGGAAGAAAGGAAATCACTAGGTTGCATCACCCATCATAAATTTAACTAAGTACTCTCTGTAGGCTCTGATGTTGCAGTACTTGGCTTGTGCTTTCAGTTTCTGTAATATAATCCCATTTTCAAATATCTTTTTAATTATAAAAATATATATATACACCATAGTTTTTGTCAGTTCACTTTCTAAACCAGTGCATATTTTCTGAAACAAACTATACATATTACCGTATCACAACCATGATTTTTCACATCAGTTTATTCTTAAATTGCCAGCTACCAAATTAGAGACGCAAGGTAGCTGAGGTGTAATACCTTTTAAATGACCAACTATAGTGAAAACCACCAGATTGTAACAATGGGGAGGCGGGCACAAGATTATACCTATGGTTCACACATAAGTCAAACATATTTATGCCAAAAAAATTATATCACTTTTTTAGTGTCTATATCTAACTTTTTTCTTAAATTCCTGCAACAATACAGAGACATTTCAGACACAAGAGTGAGCCTGAATAATACTTACTTT